>MU697817.1:30330-63434 GCA_026770625.1 Nicotiana glauca
TAAAAGTCTTCCGCATATTTTAAGTATTTATTTCAGTTTATCATATTGTTCTAGATAAAAAACTTTGTGAAGTGTTTAAATAGTTGGCTTGCCTAGCTCCGATAGTAGGCGCCATCACGACCCCGGTGGTGGGAAATTTGGATCGTGACAACCGATCTCGAAGACTGAGGGGTCGGGGGGGGGTAGTTAGGATTTAATTAAGGAAAATAGATCTGGGCCGTTGATTTTATTTGATCAACGACTCAAATTGATTTGGAGCTGGGCCGGGTTTTTTTAGAAATTGGGCTGGGCGGATTTGGATTGGGTATTGGGTTAATTTAAAATCTGATGGGGTGTGGTTAAATTGGGCTAAAATTGAAACAATAAAAGGCTATGTGTTAAATAGCTAATTTCCCTCTTTTATTTTGTATAAAATAGTTAAAATTGTTTTAAAAACAAATTAAAGGCACTGAACTAATCAATAACATATAAATATTAATCTAAAAATACTAAAAAAGATTTTATAATTGTAAAATGATGTTAAACGTAAAATAGGCTATAATTGTAATTATGCAATTTAGCTTAAAACAAATACCAAACAAATGTGTAAAAATGTGCAAATATTACCTTAATTATATCTACGTGTAAATATGAGAAATAAATTATTCACCAAAAATGCTAGTATGGCAATAGTTATTGAATTTTGTACTATTAAAATAGATAATAAATTGATTTTAAAATCTTTAAAAATAAGGAAAAAATGCCAAAATTCTTGGTCATGCTTGCATGTACATGCTATTTTGAGAATATTTTGAGTATATAAAAATACATAGGGAAAAATTGGGTATCAACAACCCTCAGCTAGAAAAATTGGCGCTCGCTTTGTTAAGCGCCTCTAGGAAACTAAAATCGTATTTTCAGTGCCATCCTATATGTGTTATGGCTACTTACCCATTGCAAAATATAACGAATAAAACCGAACTCTCGGGATGATTGCTCAAATGGGCCGTGGAAATCAGCGGGTACGATATTGAGTATCGACCCCGTCAGCCATTAGATCTCAAATTTTGGCAGATTTCATGGCTTACTTTACGCCGGCGCTAATACCCGAGGTCAAAAGAGTGTTGTTGGTAAACTCAGGGACGTTCTTAGGAATCTGGACGCTCTATATAGATGGTTCCTCGAACATAAAATGATTCGAACTTGGCATCGTGTTCAAGCTACCAACAGAAAATGTAGTTAGACAATCTATTAGGACTGTGAAATTGACTAACAACGAGGCCAAATGTGAGGCCATGATTGTAGGTCTCGATCTAGCAAAAAAATTAGGGGTGGAGGTGATTGAAGCTAAGTGCAAATCCCTCCTCGTGATAAACCAAGTTAATGGGACATTCGAGGTCAGAGTAGAACGAATGCAAAGGTACTTGGATAAGTTATAGGTAACATTACATTGGTTCAGAGAGTGGTCTTTGCAACACGTATCTCGGGATTAAAACAGTGAGGCAGATGCCTTTGTAAACTTAGGGTCATCGGTCGAGAAAGACGAGCTCAACTCGAGGGTAGTCGTACAGCTCATGAGATCAATAGTGGAAGAAGGTCATGCCGAGATAAACTCTACAAGCTTGACTTGGGATTGGAGAAACAAATATGTAGAATATCTGAAGATTGGGAAACTGGCCTCAGATCCAAAAGAATATAGGGCCATGCATACAAAAGCAACCCGGTTTAGCTAGTCCGATGGTGGAACCTTGTTCAGAAGAATGTTCAATGGCCCACTAGCGATATGTCTAGGACCAGAAGATACCGAGTATGTTCTAAGGAAAGTTCACGAGGGCACCTGCAGAAATCACTCAAGAGCCGAATCATTGGTTTGTAATGTGATCAGAGGTGGCTACTACTGCATCTACATGGAAAAGGACGTGAAGGAGTTCATACAAAAATATGATGAATGCCAAAGACATGCTCTGATAATTCACCAACCCGAAAAGTTGCTTCATTCGATTTTGTCACCATGGCTATTCACGATGTGGGGAATGGACATCGTTGGCCCCCTTCCATGGGCACCCAGTAAGGCTCAATTTATATTGTTTATGACTGACTATTTTTCTAAATAGGTGGAAGCCCAGGCATACGAGAAGTTAACCGAGAAGGAAGTCATCGATTGCATTTGGGGCCATATCATATGCCGGTTCGGCATGCTGTTCGAGATAGTGTGCAACAACAGTAAACAATTCATTGGCAAAAAAGTGACCAAGTTTCTCGAAGACCATAAGATCAAAAGGATCCTATCAAAACCTTATCACCTTAACGGGAACGGACAAGAAAAATCACCAAACAAAATCATACGCCAAAACCTCAAAAAGAGGTTAACCGATGCCAAAGGAAAATGGAAGGAAATCCTGCCCGAAGTTTCTATGGGTATACCGTACGACCTTGAAGTCTAGAATTGGGGCCACCCCATTCTCGCTGGTTTACGACATCAAAGATCTTTTACCGGTCGAGGTCGGAGAACCAAGTCTCAGGTACTGATACGTAACCAAACAATCGAATGACGAGGCCATGAGTACGAGCTTGGAACTATTAGATGAAAGGAACGAAGATGCCCTTGTCTGGTTGGCCGCCGAAAAATAGAGGATCGAGAGATATTACAACCAAAGGAACAACCGTCGACACTTCAACGTCAGGGATTTAGTGTTAAGAAGGGTAACATTAAGCATCCAGAATCCGAATGAGGGGAAGTGAGGCCCAAACTGGGAAGGGCCATATATAATTCTCGAGATCACCGAAAAAGGATAGTACAAACTCGGGGCACCGAATGATGAACTACTACCGAATAATTGGAACATAGCTCACTTGAAATGATACTACTGCTAAGGTATCACCCCATTCATTTCTTTCATATATTTCTAAACTGACACTTGCAGGTAACAAACAAGGAACGATGTAATTTTTAGGCATGAAAGCACGCGTTGCACTATTTTTCCCTTGATCTGGTTTTGTCCCGAATAGGTTTTCCTGCAAGGGTTTTAAGGAGGCAACAGTGGATTGTGCTAAATTAGAATCAAAGGCCGATCATGAATCGTTGCCAAATATCACATCAACGGTATCTGAGGCTTCTCTATTATCAATCTCGGACACTAGAGGGCATTACCCTCAGATAACGACTTTAGCAAGGATAGTGACTTTGTGATTAAACAGACTCGGCTCGATTGATAAGATTTACTATAAGGGTAAAATTGTCAAATGAACCGTGCTCGCGTAGACTACTCAAGCCTTGGCACAATTCACACAAGAGTAAAAAGAAGTCTCTACCTTGCGGATACATATTTGGTCCTTTACAGGTATCGAGCCCAAGGGCCGCATTAATCTGAATTCAATCGGTCACACCCACTCGGGGACATCCGTCCAAAAATAAACTTGGACGACCCAAGATATTGAAGCACGAGAGCATAAGACCTTTTAGGAAACTCCCGAACTTTAAAGGCTACGGCCATGCACACTCGGGGAATGTTATTTTAGGCAAGCCTGGATAACTTGGGATAACAAGCCCATTGGGAAACACCCAAATTAAAAAGGCTACGACCATATTAAAATGGCTCGGAGACGTTTGAGGCCGGTGACTAAAATAACAAGGCCTTAAAATTTCTTAACCGGTTCTAAATGCTACCCTTGACAAACTATAATATGAAATAGTCTAAGTACTTTGGGGAAAAAAGATTTCCAGTCACACCAAACCCCCATGATACCTTAAAACAAAATACTGTTGAAGGCAAGTCTTGTTCGAACCTCTGAATGTAACCTAACTATTTCATGCTAAGGTATTTCAATCTTTGCAAATACAAATAATAAAGCAAAGGGAAAATGTAGGAGTTGTTGAAGGGAAAAAGCCTTATATACATATTAAAAATTCTTTTTACAACGGTCAAACAACCCCGATGAAAATTTTTACAAAGGGAAAACGGCCTCAACCAAAGGGTTATACAAAAAGCAGAGAACAAAAATATTTGAAAAGAGCGTAAGTGGCCTAGTCTTTGCCGGGGGCCGCATCATCACCTTCAGGGTCTCCTCCACCCTCGAACTTTCCCAAATCTTCAGAATCTTCATCATCCTCAAGATAGGCCTATTTTTTTGGCCTCGGCTTCGAGCTCCTTGGCACTTTCAATCTCGATGATAAGTCAAAATCCCGAGCATGAATTTTCTTGAGGGCCTCCCTTCGAGATTGTCTCTTCGCGTGCTCAGTGCTATCCTTTAATCGAACCGGAGCCATATCATAATAGGCCTTATAAATGGCCACCATCTCATCGGCATCGAATTTCACCACCTCGGTCTCTTACTTGGCCATTTCAAGCTCTTTAGCCAGATTTTCTTGATCGGAGACTGCCAAACTCAGCTGAGACTGGAGATCCTCAATCATTTAGGCATGCTTTAAGGCCCTTTCCTTCATAACTCAAAGCTTGACTTCAGCCGAAGCCAATTATGCCCGGTCAGTATCTTTTTCTGAGACCAAGCGATCTATGTTGCTTTTCAATTCTTCGTCCTCGGCCTTTACTGCACCATCTCGGCATGCTCCTTCCGAGCCACCTCTAGCTCAGCTCAGAGGCTCTTAGCCTCCCCTTCACTTTGCTCGCTGCGAAGTTTGTAAGCATCTCTCTTCTCATTTGAGCCCTCGAATCTCAGCCTCATACTGCTTTAGCTCTTCCCAATATCGAAGAAAACTCTCAAAATGAAGTACGAGGCCTACAAGCACAGAAAAAGGAATTATGATCATCTACAAATTGTTCTAAGTACAAACTAGAATCATCGTGATGTATCTGAAGTTACCCGGTTTAATGTCTGTTGAGCTTTACTGAACAGGTAGGGTGCTTCGACCTCATTCATCTTGGCTTTCTCCTCCGTGGTCACTAAGCACCAAAGATAACTGGCCACCCCTACGGGGGCAGAAAGGCCTGGGCATCCTCCGAAATCATGATAATGACCAATCACTTTTGGTCAGGATCCATTCTTGCATTTGGGAACCGATTGATTAATTTCGGACTTGAGGAAGGCCCGCTTGTTCCCGAAGATAGACTCTTCCTTGACACCTCTAAGTCACCCAATCATGTGATATCCTCCATTGCGGTAGAGTCCACACTTTCAAAAAAGCTACGGAAGAGGTTGTCCGCTCCATGGGCCCCCTCGTTAGGGCGAGGCTGCACTACATGAGCCTCGTTGATGAAAGACTTAGTGAACAAAGGCGACTCAGTGATGTCTATCATACCGAGTACATCCTTTAGGGCGTTACCCTCATTCTGGGAGGCCTCAACTATGGCCTCTACATTGGCCTTGAATACGGCCTCCACATTTGCCCTGATCATGACCTCTTCATCGGCCTTCCTGGCTCCAGGAAGGTCGGCCTGACCTCTCTCTTATTCAAAGGTCCCTTGTCCCTCGAACTGTGATAGCATGCGGGCCACCAGTTTAAAGGCTTCTTCTTCAAATTCGTCCCTCAGCCTATAGAGTGAATCTGAAGGTGGGCTCGAGCACTGGCACATTCTTTGGGCTTACGCACCAGCTTTCTTTTTGTTTTCTTCTTCTCTGAGCTCGGAGAACTCAGAGACCTCTTTATTTTCTTCTCATCACCCTGTGTCAGAGCAGGGGACTCAGCGTGGCCATCCTTGTCACCAGTTGGAGGCCTTATCGTGACATCATTGGATAAACCTGCAAAGGGAAACGAAACAGATGAGAATCCAGTAACACCAAAAAGACCCAAATATTACTCACTCTAGAAAGGAAATCTCACCATGAGAATGGGCTTCGCACCGGCCATTCAAAAGTTCGCTCCATGCGTGCTAGGAATATGGATTTTCTGACACAATGCACTCAACCCGATCCTTGAGTTGAGGGACTGCATTCGAGACTCGAGCAATAGCTACACCCCCACTAACCACCAATAAGAAATAATAAAAGGAGAGTAAAATAAAATTTTGGAAAAGACAAAATTTTACTTGTGTTTTGTGTTCAACTTCTCGGGGAACAACATGCACTCTACTGGGATCAGATTTGAGGTTCTAACTCAGATGAAATAGCCTAGCCAGCCTCGATTCAGATCATCATCGATGCTCGATAACGGGGCTTTTCTAGTCCGGCGCGCGAGTTTGATCAGTCCTCCCTAAAAGAGTCGGGGATCGTATAGGCACATAAGGTGGTCAATGGTGAATGAGCGACCATTGGACTTGCTTACAAAGAACTAGAAAAGGATGACGACCCTCTAGAATGAAGGGCGAATCTGACGAAGGCAAAACTTGTACCTTTTGCAGAAATGGATGATTACCGGGTCCAACGGGCATAACATAAATGGATAAGTGTAAACACTTAAGTTTCCCTCGACGATGGAAGTGATATCTTCATCGGGATCGGGAACCACCACATCTTTGCCGACCCAGTTGATATCCTTTTTCATCGTGGGGAGAATTTCTTCGGTGATCAAATAGATGTACCTCGATACCTTCTCACATTGGCCTGGTACAGGTAAAGGTTTTTAAACCCTAAAATCGGTGTTCACCGAGCACCGTCCAGGAATGAACATGCTAAGAGGAGGTTCTACCGTTGGTTCCTTGCTGCCTGGCCGTGATGTAGAAGTATATTCTTTTTGGGGAACTATTTTTGAAGTTTTTGCCATTTCATTTAAACTGGAGGGAAAAAGATGAAAAAGAGGAAGTTAAAGGGATACACTTGATGGTTTGGAATGAAGACAAGCGAATGTTCCTACAAAGATCTCAAGAAATCAGGATACAAGTGCTAGAAAATGTAGAGATTTCTAACGAACAAGAGTAGAAAAGGTTTAGATCTAAAGTTTGAACGAATGAAGAAGGTGGTATCTATAGTTTCCAAATGACAGTTCAAATCCAGGAGTCGCCGAACAGCAACTAACAAGCATTTAATTCCATTAAGACACGACCTACGAGACGTTTCATTCATTTTGTCGTTTTTGACACAGAGTGTCGAGGTGAGAATCGAAAGCTCATATCATTTCTCATCGTTTACTCTCCAAAACACGAGGGGACTATTTGATCGAAATCGGACTCGTCTACTATATGACATATCGGGCTCGGAATGTGAGAGATTGAAGATCGACTCCGAGCCCCGTTGAACCAGAACACAGGATCAGAATATCTATCCTCGAAAATATTGAGTCCATGGTCCCGGAATCGACCATGACCTCGAAGGAGCTTGAGGAAACATTGCCCGTATAACCAGTAGAAGACTGAAATAACAGAAGACCAAATTAACCGTGGCCGATCGGGTATTATGGATAGAATCTCGGCATGTATCAATAAGGAACCGGTAAATCAACAAATCAGGAGATTTTTACCTTTTATAGAATTGTACCTAAAATAGAACTGTCCTATTATATAAATGGGGTCTGATTACTTATAAAAGATAATGTAACAATCATTTAGAAGCAATATACTTTATATTCTATTTAAAGTTCTTATTCAACTGTGTCTTGACACTGATCCAAGTGCATTCTGTTCAACAGTGGCTCACCTCCAAAGGCTGAAATTGTTCAATTCGCGTGATTTGAATTTACTTTATTATATTTTATTTCAATTGCAATTAATTTATCGCTTTGTATCAATTTAATCCATGTATCCTTAAAATCACTTATAAATTTAATTGTTATCTGATTTTGAGGGTAAACAATCGGAAAAACAAAAGGAGTTAGGAAACATGGCCAAAAAACACTTAAATTTTTTAGATAAGTAGACAGGAAGGAAATAAAATTTGAGAAAATCACTACAACATTATGCATATACAGCTACGAAGTATATCGTAGCTAAACACAAAAATTTCGTGGCTAAACACTTTAGCTACAATAATTTTTTTTGTAGCAGCCGTAGCTAGAAGTAGCGTAACTAAAAGTTAGCTACAAATTTTAAAATTTTGTGGCTAAGAATTAATACTTATTGCTACTAGAATTTTTGTAACATAGCTATATTAATAAAATATTTCCCCACGAAGAATAAATATTTATATCTAATAATTTTATTCTTTTACCACGATAAATTAATTTATTGCAATCTTGTACTTTAGCCACAAAGGGACATACATGGCAAAAGATGTTATTTATTTGGCCAAAAAATTCAAATATGTAGTTGTGCTCACATATTAAAATTGTGCTATATTATTTATATTTAGCTGCCAATCCACAATTTCATAACTATAAGTCGTCAAAATATTCTGATAGATTTTTTATTATGTTTTATTTGGTGACTAAATAATTATTATATTTTATTTTTATTTATAAAAAATAATTTATTAGTGATAATAAATTTCTCTGTCGTAGGCGTTGCTATTTTTCTTTCTTTACCTCATTAAATATTTGTAAAATATCTACAAATATTTCATACCCATACATCTTGATCAAACCATAGAAATACACAGTAACAAATTTTGAATATCACTTTATTATACAAATTGTCATCTAAATAGTTTCAAAACTTAATTCTAAAATATACAATTGTCAATCTAAAGCACATCAGTCATTTAACTATAATCAACAAAATTCTGAAGAGTTCCACATCAAAACAATACTAAGTTTTAAGTATTTGATCTGGGGACTGAAGATGTTTCCACCAAATGATCTTCTGTAGCCAAGGATGAAGTAATTTCACTTTGAATCCTTGATCTTCTTGCATTCAATAGATTAAAATGCACCCTGTAAAGTCAAAAGACACAATAATTAGCACAAAAGAATGAGTGAACCAAAAGAAACACTAATATTAAGATGCAAGTTTGACTTGTAAAAATGGAAGAAGAACGTTCAAAGAGAGAAGAATTATGTGTAGATAATTCTCTTACAAGAATTTTTAGCATATAACAAGAGGGAAAAATTCAAAGCAACAAGACAAGAAAACAAACGTGTATGCTTTTTCCAAAATTTTGAAAGAATTTTTATCTCATTTTGTAATATCTTTTGGATGAATTTTGACTCATCCCAACATTACATTATATTCTTCAGGATTCCACCCATTAACTATCACAATACGATACAATATCTATCAGAATATAAATCTAAAAATTCAACTCTAGCAAGTGTATGGAAATTGAGAAATCCTAAGATGTAAATATATAAACATACCTGAATAAGGAAAAGGCATCGCGGTATTTAGCTAGTGATTCTGTTGATTTGCTCCTTTCACGTGAAGATAGAAGAAAACGGGAGAAGGGAGAAACGGGGTTGGCGGCTGGAAAGGAACACACACTTAGATTGAGGTTTTTATAATTTTATTACGTTTTGGGGACTTTGGTTTGGGCCAATTGGCCTTTATATTTATTTTCTTTTTGTCAAAAAATACATTTTTTCTTTCATTTCTTAACAAGTACCATGAATAAGAGAAATATAATGTCACGATCTAAAATCCACCGAGGGTCGTGGTGGCGCCAGACACTGCTGTCAGGTAAGCCAACCAAAATACTTAATTAACTTCCAATTTTAGTATTGTCTAAAATTATTTTTCTTTATACATTAAATAACGAATAATAAAATTTACAGACATAACTGCGAAGTCTTTAACAAAACATAACATTTAATAATCAAAAAATCCTCCCAGAACCCGGTGTCACGAGTGTATGAGCAATTTCTAAGAAATAATGTAATACAACAATCGTTCGGCATACAATATTGGACTGAAATAAATACAGAAAACTGAAAGAGACTCTACTGGTTGCGGATCGCCTCGAGAAGTGCAGCTTACCTAAGTCTCCGTGTCATCCGTGTTGCTATGCCCAGTAGGCCACTAGAGATGCATATGCTTGTGCAACAAAATACACAGAAGTATAGTATGAGTACGAAAACAACGTGTACCCAATGAGTAACCCGTCTAATCTGGAAGAAGTAGAGACGAGATGGCGATTTCGACACTTACTAATGGTCCAATGATGATATATCCATAATTTATTAAATCGTGAATTTTTATAAATATGATTATAATTCAACGGGTTGAAATAAATAAATAATTCTTTCTTTTATAGGAAATCATTCTTTTTCATCATTTACACATATATTCTTAAGCCAGAAAGAGGCAGCAACCACTTCAATAAGTTTCAGGGCAAGCAATACAAGCAAGCGCAAATCATGCCGAGGTCGACGACCTGCTCCAATAGAAATGTAAACTGTGCACTGCCGAGGATCGAACGGTATAAACCATAGATGTATCTATTTAATCTGCCGAGGCGTTTGGCCCACTCCAAAATTAAACACACACAGACAGTCAATCAAGAGTCCACACGGAGCAATTATCAAAAGAAAGTAAATTCTCTTTTAACCATTTAAGAAAAATGAAGTTTAATACTTTTAGAAATTTGTTTACTAATTCAATGTGATTTAAGAAATTCAAGCTGTCAATAATTTCACAAATAATCCAAGTATAACATGCTCTTGGGTCCTAAACTACTCGGACAATAGCATAATAGTAGCTACGCACGGACTCTCGTCACCTCGTGCGCACATAGCCCCCACAAATAGGAGCACATAACAATTTATTTTTACCTATGGGGAGTGGGGACAATTCTCTCTTACAAGGTTAAAAAGGAGACTCACCTCGCTCTGAAGGTCCATAACCGGCATTCCACGCCCTTCCGAAGACTCGAATCGATGCACAACACTCCAAAACTAGCCAATAATTATGTAAATCCATTAATATATGCTAAGGTACTCATTATAATCTAATTTATAATAATGCCTAACCCTAATCGAAAAGTTAACAAAAATGCCCTCGGGCCCAAGTGCCCGGAATCCAAAATTTTTCAAAGATAAAGACTACCCATGGCCTCACGAACTCAAATATATGATTTTCTCTAAATTCCATACCCAAAATCGTGGTCAAAATCCAAGAATACTAGTTTTCTAGGTTTTCCCTCAAACCTCAAGTATTCTACAATTTTCCAAGTCTATATCCATATATAAACCTTGTATATACTCAAAACTAGTAGAAATCACTTACCTTATGCTTGGTGATGAAAATGGCACTCCAAAGTTGCTCCAAAATCGGCTTCCATGGAAGAAATGAGGTGAAAATGAGCCAAACTTCAATTTTTAAAGAAACCTCTCTGCCTCCAGCAGTTTCCGCATCTACGGAAATTTGATCGCATCTGCGGTTATGACAGCAACCAGCACTTTTCTCGACACGAAAATGAGCATAACTCCTTCATACGATGTTCAAATTCGACGATTCTTTTTGCTATGACTCCGAAATTATGATAAGGATCTAATGGCTCAATAAAAAATTAATTTGGAGCTCATTTGCTTAATACCGCACCCCTTTATGTCCAAAGAAACGACGTTGAAATATCAAATAAGAGCGCGATACAACCCGAAACATACCTGAGGCCCCCGGGACCCCGACCAATCACACCAACCAGTCCCAAAACACATTACGGACTTGCTCAAGGCCTCAAATTACATCAAAAAAAATAATAAATCATGAATCAACCCTCAATCCAAGCTTTATAAACTTTAGATCTTCCAACTTCTACTTTCGATGCTTAAACCTATCAAATCATGTCCGATTGACCTCAAATTTTGCACATAAGTCATATTCGACATTACGGACCTACTCCATCTCTTGGAATCAAATTCCGACACCGATATCAAAAAGTCTACTTCTAGTCAAACTTCTCAAAAACCTTCAAATTTCTATCTTTAATCAAATGACTCCAAAATGACCTACGGACCTCCGAATTCACTTCCGATCGCGCTTACAACTCCATAATCACCATATGGAGCTGCTCCCAAACTCGCAATCCCAAACGGACATTGATATCAGTGAAACGCACTTCAACCCAAATTTATGAAATTTCTTTCAAAATGCTACTTTCCACAATAGGCACCAAAATGCTCTCGGGTCATCCAAAACCCGATCCGGGCATACTCCCAAGTCCGAAATCATCATACGAACCTGCTGGAACCTTCAGATCCTGATTCCGAGGTCGTTTACTGAAAATTTCAATCCTAGTTAATTCTTTCAACTTTAAGCTTCCGAAATGAGAATCCTCTTTCCAAATCAACTCTGAACTTCTCGAAACTTAATTCCGATCACACGTACAAGTCATAATACCTAAAATGAAGCTGTTCATAGCCTCAGACTACTGAACGACATGTTAGAGCTCAAAACGACTGATCGGATCGTTATATTTTCTCCCACTTAAACATACGTTCGTCCTCGAACGTGCTGAGAACTACACTGAAGTAGTATTAGACCATTAAATATACAAATTTCTATTTATCTGAATTGAAGCAAAATTTATTTATTTGTAACATTTTGATTTAAATAATTATTGTGACTAAAAGGTTATTGTTGCTATATTATGTTTTAACTCGTGAAAAAAACTAATGATTAGCTACAAAATTCAGTAATAGTAAGAAATATGTGGCTAATTCAACCTATACTGCCACAACGTTTTATAACTTGAATCAAATATATTCATTTATCTATAATATTTTATTTTAAATATTTTATTGTGGCTAAAAAGTTACTACAGCTATAGTTAGTTTTAACTCAGGGCAAAACCCTAATGATTAGCTACATAATTCAACTATAGCAATAAATATGTGTCTATATCTTTTAATTACTGCCACAACTTTTTTGAGCTTGAAGCAAAAATATTCATTTAGCTACAATATATGGTTTCAAATAATTTATTATGGCTAAAATGTTACTATTACTACCGGAACTATTGATGGTGGCAAAAACTTATGATTAACTATAAAAATTTATTTGTAGTAATAAATTTGTAGATATTAAGGTAGTTATTGCCACGATTCTTAGCAATTATAGCTAATGTGAAGAATTAGCTTTACCAACTTAATTTTTGTGGCAAGGAAATTTTAAAATTTTGTAAGTAGCCATAAAATTCTATTTTTTGTGGCTATTATTAGGTTGTAACGTCCCGACCGGTTGTTTTTGAAATTTACGCCCCGATCCCCTATTAACTGTTTTCCCTAAGTTCATTTCTACTATTTTGGTTTGCCGGGACGTTCGGTATTGAGTTTTGGAGAGTTTTGGGACACTTAGTCCCTAAATGAGAGCTTAGGTGTTGGAAAATGGTCCGTAGTTGGAACAGTGTGAAGACGGCTTCGGAATGGAAATTAGATGGTTCCGTTAGCTCTGTTAGTTGATTTCGAGGTTGGGAGCATGTTCGGAATGTATTTTGGAAGTCCATGGATCATTTAGGCTAGAAATGCCGAAAGTTAGTATTTTGGCAATTTCCGGTTGATAGGTGAAATTTTAATCCGAGAGTCGAAATGGAATTTCGGAAGTTGCTGTAGCACCGTCATGTCAATTGGGATGTGCGTGTAAAATTTCAGGTCATTTGGACGTGGTTTGGTCGTGTTTTTGATCGAATACATGTTATTGAAGTTTTAAAAGAACTTAGGTATGAATTCAATGTAATTTGAAAAATTTCATGTTAGTCGAGGTGTTTTAATAATTGGAACAAGTTTGAATAACGTTATAGGATGTATTGGTATTTTTGGTTGAGGTTTCGGGGACCTCGGGATGAATTCGGATGGCTAAACGGAGAATATTTAGACTTATGAAGATTTTAGGCCTGCTGCTTCTGGTATTTTCACTTCTGTGGTTTTGGAGCCGCAGAAGCAGAGCTGCATAAGTGGCCAGGCAGCCGCATAAGCGGAAGTGGGCATTTGGCCAGGAACCGCAGAAGCGGAGATTGTTCCGCTGAAGCAGACTCGCTTCTGCGATGGGAAGACCGCATAAGCGGTTGGTCGGGCTTTGAAGGAGACCACAGAAGCGGTTGGTTTTTCGCAAAAGCGGGACCGCAGAACTGGAAAATGGTATGGACAGAATGTTTAAGTTTTGAAAATGGGACTTCGTTCCCATTTTCCATTTTTAACGATTTGGAGCTCGGTTTGGGCGATTTTTGGACCGATTTTCTTGGAGAACAACGGGGTAAGTGTTCTTAACTCAATTTTAATTGTATAACTCGAATCTATTACAAGTTTTGGTGTTTAATCTGAGAATTTTGTTGAAAAGGGTAGAAAACCCTCTTGGATAGAATCACTGATTTGAAGGTCGAAATGATATGGGAATTTTGTAATTTTAGTATGGTTAGACTCGTGAGAGTGCAAGGTTTCTGGAAATATAAATTTTACCTAGTTCCGAGTCGTGGGGCCCGAGGGTTATTTTGGTTACTTTACATAATTTCGCGTGTTAGCTTAGAATTTAACTGTAGAATAAATTACTTGAATTATTATTTACAATATGCAATTTAGTTGAAGATTTGAGCCATTTGGAGTTGGATACTCGTGGCAAGAGTGTGATTTCAGGTTGACTTGCACTTGTTCGAGGTAAGTGGCTTGTCTAACCTTGTGTGGGGGACTTTGTCCCTTAGGATGTGATATTTGGGAAGTGAATGCCTTGTGCGTGAGGTGCCGAGCGCGTACTTGAGCTAATTGTTGAAAACCCAAATTTTTACTTAAAATACTTGAACTGAATTTCTTTCGTATTTGATTTATTCTACTTGATATTATAGCCTGTGCTAGTATAAAAAAAGCATGTTTAATTGATCCAAATTTCCTATTTGCTTAAATTGCCTTAATTGTAATTACGTGGAGCATGTTAGGTCAGAATTATTTGTTTCCTTGTATTGTTGTACTTCAATTTCTGAATATTTCTCTGATTTTGGTTGTGCATTTACATTGGGACTATGGATGTGGGATTCCGGTAGTTCCCTCCCCCGTTGTTTTTTTAACTTTGGGACTACGGGTTCAATTCCCGGTAGATCCCCCATGTACATTTATATTTGGGACTACGGGTTCGATTCCCGGTAGATCCCCCTGTACATTTACTTTGGGACTGCGGGTTAGATTCCCGGGAGATCCCCCTACACATTTACTTTGGGACTACGGGTTAGATTCCCGAGAGATCCTCTTGCACATTTACTTGGGACTACGGGTTAGATTCCCGGGAGATCCCCCTGCACATTGATAGTTGGACTACGGGACGGTATCTCGGAAGATCCTTCAGATATAGTCATACGGTGGACTACGGGATGGTATCCCGGGAGCTCCTCGTTCAGATTGATAAAATGGACTACAGGACGGTATCCTGGGAGATCCTCATTATTGGCATTTAAATTGAGCTATTTACTCTGTGTTATCTTATTTTATGTGTGCTAATTGCTGTTATGTAATCCGATTTATGTCGTAGTTAATTCGATTTATTTCATAGTTGTATATCATTATTTCTTCTTATTTCATACTACTGACAGCCTTATTATTTTATTTAATCTCAGTAGGGCCCTGACCTTCCACGTCACTACCTAACCTAGGTTAGACTTGGCACTTACTGAGTACCGCTGTGGTTTACTCATGCCTCTTCTGCGCATGTTTTTCATGTACAGCTCCAGGTACCTCCACCCAGGCGCACTATCCTCGCGGCGGAGAGATGTAGCAGAGACTTTGAGGTATATCTGCCACGTCCGCAGACCAGAAGTCTCTATCTTATTCCAGCTTTAGTATATGACTTCCTTTCTTTCGGTTGTGTAGACATTCTGGAGTTAGAGCGCTGTATTTCATTTCTAATAGCCTGTGTTTCCCGTGAGTTTCCGAGTTTTGGGATTGAGTTGTAGACTTCCGCATTTCTTTTGAGTTGTATAGGCCGAACGGCCTTATATTCAGTTATTATTTTAATATATTCAGCTTAATTAATTATTCCGTAAGTTAGGTTATTGTTTCCGCATTGTTAGGCTTACCTAGTTATAATGACTAGGTGTCATCACGACATGTTCATGGAGGGTGAACTGGGGTCGTGACAAGTTGGTATCTGAGCTCTAGGTTCATAGGAGTTACGAAACACATGCCGGTTTATTAGAGTCTCACTGATCGGTATGGAAACGTCTGCACTTATCTAAGAGACTCTATGTAACCGTTAGGAAAAATTCCACTTTCTTTCATTCCTTATCGTGAGTCATTTATTCACTTGGAGCCTATATCATATGTTCTTTTGCTTCCACTCGTGTATTGAAATTGCGCACTCAGTATCAAATATGCGCCAACGGTTCGTGATGCTATAGAAGGATTATGAGGGATCCAAGAATTTGCTCAACCGTTGTTACCGTGTGTCATCCATATCGATAATGCAGAAGTATTGAGAGATCATTCAATTGTGCACATGTGGGTGCAATAGGTTCTGACATCTGGTTGATAAGTACGGTCTTAAGAAGGTTTACTTAATTGCCTAATCGTCGCAGTGATGGTAGAGTCACAAGGTGGATGTAGATCTGAAGATAGTTGGTGGTAATAGAGACTATGTGGTTCATATGAGATGTTTATTTAGGGAAGGGTACAACTAGCAACCGAGATGCTGGACGAAGTAAGTTTAACTGTCCTAAGAAGGACATATGCCAAACAAATGGCTTGTGGTATCTTATGATGGTGACATACGAGCTATAAAGGTTAGTATTGTGGAGTATCAGGATGTATCTTATGGCCTTGCACCAAGTGAAGGGGTTCCACTATCATCGATCAAATTGTGGGTCATGTGTCATATCAGATTGTGCATGAGATGTATTTATGTGGTATTCAAAAGTTCTCTGAAACTTATATATGAGTAAGAGCCGAGATTTGTATGGGATGATGTTGTGACTTTCGATACTCCTATGTCCATAATAATTCTATATTTCATTATCAGCAGGGAAATGAAAACAATTTCAGAATACTCGTAGTACTCCAGTTAATTAGGGCACTCTCATGGGACAATTATCTTTTAATGCACTACTAGCATGGGATTCCTTAAATGGTTATTCTAGTTATCCGTCACAGACTTAGTATGAGCAGCCGAACTGCAGATGGGTTGTTATGAGTGTGGTGATACTAGGAACATCATGAGAAATTATCCCAGACTTGGGAGAATCTATTTCATTAGAACACACAGTCAACACACTCTATTATAGTTACTAATCTACATACGCTACAAGTTAGAGATGGAGAACGAATGGGTAGATGGTGCCTAAGAGGTGGATTCCCGACCCATTGATATAATTGGTATAGTGTGGCCGAGACAACTACACCAGATGGTGTCATTACAACTATAATTTTGATTGTTATAAAAGGGATATTATTCCTTAATTTGATTTGATTTTGAAAAATTGAGGCGAGTCCTCTTAATATGCTTCACTCATGAGTGAGCTTCGTAATCATGAGATCTACTTATGTGAATACTCACGTTGGGCTATTATATGGAGATAGCTATCCCTATCATTATGCGTTGAATATCTATGAGGCTAAAAGTGACTTTCTATTACTTACTACAATGGGTTTTGATGTGACTTCAGGATAATTAATTTCAATTGTAAATTATATGCCCTATCGGTATGAGGGTTCATTATATGTTGTGATTTTCTTTGACAGAAATTATTGAAAAGAAGAAAGAAAGTAAAATGAGAAATTTCAGTTGGCACAATGTGCAAATACTTATGATTCAAGAGTTGAGGATGAGATCCTCAAATTTTTATATAATGTGAAATATTTTAAACCGAGCTACAAGCTGCGGTGGATGTTATATAAGGACAAGGTCCTGGTGGTGCAAGGTTTATGTGTTTAAAAATTCTCCTTTTATGAAATTTAAACTTTTGTACTATATTTTAAATGGGAGTCATGCTTGTTAGGCTTATTTGACAATTCTTGTATATTTTATGTTCATATTCAGCCATTTTTGTGTTGTAAACATTGAGTTTTAGCCTATGAGTCGGGCGCCCAGGTGGTGATAAATGTGACTCATTAATTCGGGTGAGTAATTATGAGGTCTCCATGCCTCGTTGTGAATAAAGTGGAGGCTTGAAATAAGATGTTTGTTGACATAAGGCTAATTGGCAATGTTGTAATTTATGAACAACTTTTATGGCCAGAGACGTGGTTATGGGCATACAGATGATGTATTTCATGTCTAGATATCATTATGATAATGTGATGCTTGTAATGCAGAGATTAGTATTATTGATATATACATTGTGGTATTTCATTGGGTTGTAGATGTGTTGTTAGTAGTTGTTTTGGTGTTACTCTGGCAGGTGGATAGACCCAATTACAGGGGAGGCTCTGCCGAAATTTCTGGAAAATTTGGGAGTTAGAAAAAAAAAATTTGAGACATTAAGATGTGCGAAAAATGAGATAAGTTACGTTCTGTATTTGAGGACGAATTACCCTAAGTGTGGGAGAATGTAACATCCTGAAGAAAAACAATTTCGAAGTATTTAAGTGCTAATAAAAGTTAAAGTGTGTTGAAATAAGACTAATGTAGTGTGATGATGTGGAATTTGAGTCCTATGACGAATGTCAGATGTTGAAGTTTGGATCCTGTACTAAGGTTATGGACTAAGGATGAGGTGAAACCTTCAGCTAAGTTGAAGGATTAGTTACATGAATTGCTTGATAATGGTTTTATTCGACCCAGTGTTTCACCTTGGGGTGCTCCTGTCTTGTTTGTGAAGAAAAAGGATGGTTCTATGCGTATGTGTGTTGATTACCGCCAGCTGAATAAGGATATAGTGAAGAACCGTTATCCTTTGCCTCGTATTAATGATATATTTGACCAGCTTCAGGGCGCACAAGTGTTTAAAAAAAATTTTGCGTTCAGGTTACCATAAGTTAAAGATTCGGGAGCCAGCCATCCCGAAGACTGCTTTCAGGACTGGATATGGTCATTACATGTCCCTTGTATATCATTTGGGCTGACCAATGCCCCAGCAGCCTTTATGCATTTGATGCACACTGTGTCCAGGCCATATCTCGATTCGTTCATGGTTGTTTTCATAGATGATTTTCTGGTATGCTCCCAGGGTCGGGAAAATCATGAGCAACACTTGAGGACAGTGCTTCAGACCTTGAGAGAGATGAAGTTATATGCAAAGTTCACAAAATGTGAGTTTTGGTTGGATTTTGTGGCATTGTTAGGCCACGTGGTGTCAAGTGAGGGCATTCGGGTGGATCCGAAGAAGATAGAGGCACTGCAGAGTTGGCCTAGACCCTCCTCAGCTACAGAGATTCGCAGTTCTCTTGGCTTGGCGGGTTTCGATCGTCATTTTGTGGAGGGGTTTTCATTGATTGCAGCCCCTATGACTAGATTGACCCAGAAGGGTGCTCCATTTCAGTGGATAGAGGAGTATGAGGCGAGCTTTCAAAAGCTCAAGACAGCTTTGACTACGGCCCCAATTTTGATATTGCCTACCGGTTCGAGGTCTTATACAGTTTATTGTGATGCCTCACGGGTTGGCCATGAAGCGGTGTTGATGCAGGGCGGTAGGGTAATTACCTACGCATCCAGACAATTGAAGATACACGAGAAGAATTACCCTGTCCATGACCTTGAGCTAGCTGCTATTGTTCACGCCATAAAGATCTGGCATCATTATTTGTACGGTGTGCCTAGTGAGATTTATACTGACCATCGTAGTTTGCAGCACTTGTTCAAGCAAAAGGATCTAAATCTGCGTCAGAGGAGGTGTTTTGAGTTGTTGAAGGATTATGATATTACTATTCTGTATCACCCGGGCAAGGCCAATGTGATGGCTGATGCTTTGAGTCGCTGGGCAGAGAGTTTGGGAAGTTTGGCTTACCTACCAGCATCAAAGAGGCCTATGGCGGTGGAGGTTCAGGCCTTAGCCAGCAAGTTGTGAGGTTGGATCTTTCAGAGCCTAGTCGGGTTTGTAGCTCGGTGCCCCAACTGTGAGCAGGTGAAATATAAGCACCAGAGACCCGGTGGGTTGGTTCAAGCCAGGTGAGGCTAGATTATTGTGTAAAGATTTGGTCCAAGATGCTTTGGAAAAGTTTAAAGTGATTCAAGATAGATTATGTATAGCCTCATCCTGACAGGATAGTTATGAGGACCGAAAAGTTCGTGATGGTTCTGATATGGTTGGAGAATAGGTCCTTCTTCGTGTTTCGCCTATGAAGGGCATTATGAGATTTGGGAAGAAAGGGAAGTTGAGTCCGAGATTTATTGGCCTTTTTGAGATACTGAAGCGTGTTGGAGAAGTTGCTTATGAGCTTGCCCTGCCACCCAGCTTAGCAGGAGTTCATCCGGTATTTCATGTTTCAATGCTACGGAGATATCACGGAGACCCATCACACGTATTGGATTATAGCTCAGTCTAGTTGGACAAGGAGTTATCATATGTTGAGGAACCAGTGGCTATATTGGATAGAAAGATGAGAAAGTTGAGATTGAAGAACATTGCTTCAGTAAAGGTTCAGTGGCTGGTTCAGCCGGCCGAGGAGGCGACTTGGGAGACTGAGCGGGATATACGCAGCCAGTACCCTCATCTTTTCACTACTTCAGGTATGCTCTTTATGCTCGTTCGAGGACGAACGAATGTTTAAGTGTGAGAGGATGTAACGACCCGGCCGGTCGTTTTTGAAATTTATGCCCCGATCCCTTATTAACTATTTCCCCTAAGTTCATTTCTGCTATTTTGGTTTGCCGGGACGTTTGGTGTTGAGTTTTGGGACACTTAGTCCCTAAATGAGAGCTTAAGTGTTGGAAAATGGTCCGTAGTTGGAACAGTGTGAAGACGGTTTCGGAATGGAAATCCGATGGTTCCGTAAGCTCCGTTAGGTGATTTCGAGGTGGGGAGCGTGTTCTGAATGTAATTTGGATGTCCGTGGCTCATTTAGGCTAGAAATGCCGAAAGTTAGTATTTTGGCGATTTCCGATTGATAGGTAAAATTTTGATCCCAGGGTTGGAATGGAATTCCGAAAGTTGATATAGCACTGTCATGTCAATTGGGACGTGCGTGCAAAAATTCAGGTCATTTTGACATGGTTTGGTCGGGTTTTTGATCGAATGCGTGTTTTTGAAGTTTTAAAAGAACTTAGGTTTGAATTCGATGTAATTTGAAGATTTTGTTGTTAGTCGAGGTGTTTTAATAATTGGAACAAGTTTGAATAATGTTATAGGATGTATTGGTATTTTTGGTTGAGGTCCCGGGGGCCTCGGGATGAATTCGGATGGCTAAATGGAGAATTTTTGGACTTATGAAGATTTTAGGCCTGTTGCTTCTGGTATTTTCGCTTATGCGGTTTTGGAGCCGCGTAAGCGGAAGTGGGTGTTTGGCCAGGAACCGCAAAAGAGGAGATTGTTCCGCTGAAGCGGACTCGCTTATGCGATGGGAAGACCGCATAAGCGGTTGGTCGGGCTTTGAAGGAGACCGCAGAAGCGGTTGGTTTTTCTGCAAAAGCGGGACCGCAGAAGCGGAAAATGGTCTGGACAGAATGTTTAAGTTTTGAAAATGGGACTTCGTTCCCATTTCCCATTTTTAACGATTTGGAGCTCGGTTTGGGCGATTTTTGGACATATTTTCTTGGAGAACAATGAGGTAAGTGTTCTTTACTCAATTTTGGTTGTATAACTCGAATCTATTACAAGTTTTGGTGTTTAATTTGAGAATTTTGTTGAAAAGGGTAGAAAATCTTCTTGGATAGAATCACTGATTTGAAGGTCGAAATGATATGGGAATTTTGTAATTTTGGCATGGTTAGACTCGTGAGAGTACGAGGTTTCTGGAAATGGAAATTTTACCCGGTTCCGAGACGTGGGGCCCGAGGGGTATTTTGGTCATTTTACATAATTTTGCGTGTTAGCTTAGAATTTAATTGTAGAATAAATTACTTGAATTATTATTTACAATATGCAATTTAATTGAGTAGATTTGAGCTATTTGGAGTCGGATACTCGTGGCAAGAGCGTGATTTCAGGTTGACTTGCACTTGTTCGAGGTAAGTTGCTTGTCTAACCTTGTGTGGGGGACTTTGTCCCATAGGATGTGATATTTGGTAATTAAATTCCTTGTGTGTGAGGTGCCGAGCGCGTACTTGAGCTAATTGTTGAAAACCTAAACTTTTACTAAAAATACTTGAACTGAATTTCTTTCGTATTTGCTTTATTCTACTTGCTATTATAGCCTGTGCTAGTATAAAAAAAAAGCATGTTTAATTGATCCAAATTGCCTATTTGCTTAAATTGCCTTAATGGTAATTACGTGGAGCATGTTAGGCCAGAATTATTTGTTGCCTTGTACTGTTGTACTTCAATTTCTGAATATTTCTCTAATTTTGGTTATGCATTTACATTGGGACTACGGATGTGGGATTCCGGTAGCTCCCCTCCCCCTTGTTTGTTTTCTTTGGGACTACGGATTCGATTCCCGGGAGATCCCCCTTTACATTTATATTTGGGACTACGGGTTAGATTCCCGGGAGACCCCCCTGCACATTTACTTTGGGACTACAGGTTAGATTCCCGGGAGATCCCCCTGCACATTTACTTGGGACTACGAGTTAGATTCCTGGGAGATCCCCCAGAGCATTGATAGTTGGACTATGGGACGGTATCCCGGGAGATCCTTCAGATATATTCATACGGTGGACTACGAGAGGGTATCCCGGGAGCTCCTCGTTCAGATTGATAAAATGGACTACATGACGGTATCCTGGGAGATCCTCATTATTGGCATTTAAATTGAGCTGTTTACTCTGTGTGCTAATTGCTGCTGTGTAATCCGATTTAACTCGTAGTTAATTTGATTTATTTCATAGTTGTATATTATTATTTCTTCTTATTTCATACTACTGACAGCCTTATTATTTTATTTAATCTCAGTAGGGCCCTGACCTTCCTCGTCACTACCCAACTGAGGTTAGGCTTGGCACTTACTGGGTACCGATGTGGTGTACTCATGCCTCTTCTGCGCATGTTTTTCATGTGCAGCTCCAGGTACCTCCACCCAGGTGCACTATCCTCGCGGAGGAGAGATCTAGCAGAGACTTTGAGGTATATCTGCCATGTCCGCAGACCAGAAGTCTCTATCTTATAGTATATGACTTCCTTTCTTTCGGTTGTATAGACATTCTAGAGTTAGAGCACTGTATTTCATTTCTAATAGCCTGTGTTTCCCATGAGTTTCCAGGTTTTGGGATTGAGTTGTAGGCTTCCGCATTTCTTTGGAGTTGTATAGTCCGAGCGGCCTTATATTCAGTTATTATTTTAATATGTTCAGTTTAATTAATTATTCCGCAAGTTAGGTTATTGTTTGCACATTGTTAGACTTACCTAGTTATAATTCTGAGCACGTAATTTTTGCCCTAAGTAAATTATTCCAAAAGTTTCAAATAAAATAATTTTACAATTTTTTGTGAATTTTGTTGAATTTTGTGTTGATTGGTTGCATGTTAATTCATATAAAATACAAAAAATATGCATCTGCATTTATGATATAATTTCATATTTTTAGGATCAATTAGGGGTCAGTTTGTTTTAGAACCAAACATGAAAAATCACAAAATAGTTTACTTTTGCATTTTAATTGTTTAATTGTGAATTCGTCCCAAAATAGATTTTTAAAATAATTTTAGAAATTAATTAGTTTAATTTTGAAATATATTAGGACTTTATTTTAATTGTTGCAGTTTTATAAAATCAGAAAAAATAAAAAAACAAAAATACAAAATGAAAACAAAAACAAAACAAAAAGAGATAAAAGGAAAATAATTAAAAAAAAATTGGTCTTTATAAGGTGCCAATTTTGGCCAAAATTTTCTGGCCCAAGACAAAATTACCCTGGTCCAAGCCCAAACATTCCACCCGGTCCGCCCCAACAATTAATAAAACGACACCGTTTTCCCCTGTGCAATCCTAGCCTTTGATTCCATGTGATCTAACGGTCCAGAACGTCCTAGGTTAAGGGTATTTAATTGTCGTATAACCCCCTACCCTCCAATCGTCATCTCCAAACACCCCTCTCACAGCCTGTGTAACGCCGCTGTCTGCCGCCGCCGGAAATCGCCCACGGCGGCGGCCCATCTCCAAAAACCCTCAAAATTATACCACTCAAGCACCTCATCTTCCTCTTCTCGAATCTAAGCCTTGTTTCCCTCAAATCCCACCCAATCCCCTCAAATCGTTGAAACCCTAGCCGCCGACACCACTTACATCAATGACCACCAAAATAACACCCCATATTCTCTTTCTCTTCCTCATTCCAAATATCAAATTGGTTTCCTTCGAATCCTCTCATATCTCGTCGAATCTTTATCAGAAGATTTGCCGGCCAGTGCGTCACTTATGCCAAATGACCCTAAATTTATACCATAGACTCGCCTTAACCTTCTCATCCCTAATACCCAAGCCGTGTTCCTCAAATCTGGCCGGAACGGTTCGAATTTGATTTTTAAATTTTCTGGCCAAGAACCTTAACCCAAAATCTTGATGATTTTTGACCGTAATATCCTTAACTAGGTGTTTTCTTGCGAAAACACATGGTTAGAGATATTACGTGTCAAGTATCCTAGAGGATTCAAGTAACAATGGCTGGCCTGAATTTTCTTTCATTAGTAAGTTCCCTTTCTTTATTTCATCTTCTCATTAAAATATGTAAATGTCCTTCTTTGTTTTCTGATTAGTTTGAAATTTTGCTCGATTTCTGCTTCATGTTTTTCTCTTTGGTTTAAATTTTTGTTCATCTATTCTCATGATTTCTTTTGATTTAATTGTTGTCTTGTTCCTGTTTGGTGATCCTAGTTAAATTGTTTTCTTTGATTCAGTGCATATTAGTATAGGTTTTAATTGTATTAGTTAGATAATTGGATTAGATTTTCTTTTAACATTGTTAATTGTTCTTAGAGTTGATTTTTCTAGAATAATTAGAATTGTCTTTTAGTCTTGATAAGTTATTTCGATTATTAGATTAGTTTGTTTAAGTTCTGTTAACCATAGTTAGATGAGACTAAAGGCTAGGGTCAGCTTGACCTAGTTTGGTAATTTCAGAGCAGGTCCAGGGTTAGTTTGGGGTTGGGTAGAACCTGGTAGTTGAATTTAGAAAACACTAGAAGCTTCTAGAAGGGGTTGTAATTGGCACCTTTAAGATAATAGGGGTAATTTGGGTATTAGGATAGGATAATCTGTTGACAACTAATGTAGAAGCTTCTAGACTAGGGATCACCGTGTAATATCAATAAACACGAATGTTAACTTGTTGAGTAAGTAAAAGAAATAAGGGACTAGAATGAAATTAAAAAATCTGAGGGATACCCTCACTTTTGCCTATAAAAGGCAAGGCATTCTGCCTTGTTTCAGAAGGTTTTGAACCCCAAAAAACTTCCCCCCAATACCCTCTCTGCAGATCTAGCTTCAATTTAAATTTCAAATCACTAGAAGTTCAAAACTCTCTTGAAGTCTTAAATTCTGCCCCAAAAATCCAAAAACAATAGAAAATATCCAAAAATCCAAAAGAAAACTATTACATTGATTAGCTAAGATAAAAAAAATAGTCCAATTTTATCTATTATCTCGGTTCTGTGGTTGAGTATTAGAACATCTGGAGTCGTCTGAGGTTTAATCAAGCTGTAGTTAAGTCATTTTGACTGTTGAATGTGATCTATAATTTCCTGGGTTGATTCCAAGTAGATTTAAGGCATTTTGGTTGATTTTACTTCTTCCTGGGCTGTGTATTGTTGCTGTTTGATCATCTCTTGGTCTATTGTTGCATTGCTGTGGCTGACTTCTTCTTCTCCTACTTATATTTCGGTCTCCAGGTACACTTCCTTTGATTTGCTTCCATGTAACTCCAAGTTGAAGTTGAAATAAAATTGCTACCAGATCTCTACACTTTGGATGCAATATGATATTGTTTAAGTTGTTTAAATTATTATTCGTTGCTAGCTGATTAGGATGGTATTGATTTGAGCAATAGACTGGGTTGTAATAATGTGGACCTTTAATTGGGATTGCCCTAGGTTAATCTGAAATATATGTTGCAACTGACTGTCAGTTAGCTTAAGGATTTCGTGTTTGTTAAATGGTTAGAGTGATGAGTATGGATTGAAATTAGCTGTAGCTAACTTAGTTTGTATGTTTAGTATAGAGTTCTCGAACTGTAGTAATTTGAGTTGAAATTATCCTTCAGTTTTAGCTAGTTTAATTTTGTTCCTGTTAATTTGATTATTAAAGTCAGAAGGCAATTGAAATAGGAAGTCACTTCGAGTCCTTGAATTCTCAGGTGTACCGACGGTTAAACTTGCATGAGACCCTGAATCATTTGATCATTGATTTAACATTCTCAATATATGTTTTCTTTCACCTTAATAGTATTCAATAGCTCATCAAAAGATAAGGATAAATAATCTGAGTTTTAAATTGAAACAAAAAGGTTTAGTTGTTTCATCAATCTGAATAGTTGAATCACGTTTTTCCTTTGTTATAAATGGTGAAATACGAGTAGCTTGAAGCTGTCCATGAATACTTGAAATCTAGTTTGAATGGGCGATCAAGGCTTAAACAACCTATCTTGGATGGACTGGGCTCTGACGCACTTCATGCGGCCCAAATTTGGTTTTAATTAAATGCCCGTGTAAACCTGGGCCCAGGCCCAAGTTGGCTGACAGTTTAAGTAGCGTGAATCTATTGGCATCAAATATAGTCGTCATTGATTAAGATTTCTTTTCTTTATTTTAGAGACAAGAAAAATTGAAAAATCATAGTTTCTTTAGGACTGGCCTTTAAATAAAAATGAGACGAGCCTCGCCAAACAAAACAAATAAATTACGGGGCCCTTGTTAAATGCTATATAAAAAAACTTAGAATTCGGGAGGACCGTTTAGCAAATTTCACGGCCTTCCCCAAGATAATAATACGATAGTCTCTTTAGGCACACACTTTAAATAACTTTACCTTCCTAACTACGGGTGCACATTTATGTGAACCAAATTCAAATCTCAACTGAGTCAAAATGTGTTGACAACCACGGGTGCACTGGTGCAACGTGGTTCGAGACGCATTTTCATGACGTTGCCATCCTTATATAAATAAAAATAAAAGCGGCTTACTAATAAAAGGCGCACAAGTTCTAACATGTTTTCAGATAAAATCAAATACAAAAGCTGAGCTATCGTGCTAGAACCACGGAACTCGAGAATGCCTAACACCTTCTCTCGGGTTAACAGAATTCCTTACCCGGATTTCTGGTTCGCGACTGCTAAACAGAGTCAAACCCTTTCCTCGATTCGGGATTGAAACCGGTGACTTGGGGCACCATAAATCTCCCAAGTAGCGACTTTGAATTTTTCATAACAATCCTGTTTCGATTGTCACTTCAAGTTGGAAATAACTCCCTTTATTATACCCTTCCGGGGGTGTAGTAGGAAAAAGGAGGTGTGATAGCTCTGGCGACTCCACTGGGGAAAAGAACCCAGAACATTTTGTTCAGGGTTTAGAATTCGAGCTTAGATAAATTGTTGTATTTGGTTATATATGATTTTTCTACATGTTTCATGTTTAATGTGCTAAATGTTTACTGCTTTGATATTATCTGAACTGTATATAAACTGTGCGAAACCCTTCTCTTCTCACCTTCGGGGATGTACTTACTGGTTGAGACTCCCTATTCTATTAGTGTCAATACCTTTAAATAAGAAAAAGGCAGGACAAGTTACTAAGCCGGATGGCCTTTTGGTTCCCGGTACGTAGCCCCCTCCCCGACTCGAGTTGTCCGCTCCACAATCTAGAACATATACCCATGTTTTGAACTTAGAATAATTTGACTCCATGCCGGATCCTTAATAGGAACGCTTATTTGCATCACGTGCATATGACTTAGGGGACTCAACACAGGGGTTGGGTCCGTCTAGGACAGGTAACCAGAAATGAAAAGACCACCATGATGCATTTTACGTGCACTTATTTGTCTCAGGACCGCATGCTGATCGGCTTTTGAACATCGGAAATTTTGTGAAATTGAGAAAAAGAGAAAAAGAGAAAAAGAGAGAAATAGCAGTGTAAAGAATTAATTGTTTAGTTTTAGAAAAACCGATGCCCAAATGGTGTTGAAACTCTGCCGAAATTTCGAAAAAAAAAATGAAAAAATGGAAATATTTTGTTTTTAATAGTTTGTTTTACTAAAAGCAAAGAAAAAGAAAAAGAGTCTTTATTTATTTTGAGAAAATAGGTTGTTTTTTGAAAATGAAAAAAAAGGGAAAAGAGAGTTGTTATTTTGTCTTGTTTTCAAAAATAGAAAAGGAAAATAGTTTGAAATGCCAAAAAATAAAAATGAAAAAAAAGTCTTATTTTAAAATAGTTCGTTAATTTGCCCGAACTACGCTGGTTTAATTCTCACCGGATGTGAGATACGTAGGCAATCCTCATCGGGTCCAACCACCCCTTTTGCAAAAAATAGTCAAAAAATATCAAATTTTAAATTTTTTTATAAATAAATCAGGGGATGTCATTCTTGTTTAAAATAAGCCGAATGTCCCTCAAAAGGACGCCGGAAGGCCGTTTTTGCAAGAATAGCCACCCAGAGTCAATTTAAAACGGTATGCGGGCACAGCCTTAAAATCTTCTCCTCGAAGTGCTGAAAGACCGTATTGGAAAAACTGGGCTTTATTTTTGAAAATTGGAATTGAAAAAAAATAAACATAGTATCTTTTTCTTTTAGGTCATAAATAAATGATTAAATCACCTTAATAAAAGTGCAGGATGAGCACGACTCAAAATGAACCATTTTTGCATAAGATCCCTTTGGAGTTACGTCTGTGGTGGAATGATTTAGGAAGCGAAGGGCAAGATGAAGTTAAGAAATATTTGAAAGGGCTCACCGGTTTGCTAGATATTGTGCCTCGGGGAGATATTATCAGAGCATTGATTACATGTTGGGACCCAGCGCATAACGTGTTCCACTTTTCAGACTGCGAGCTTACCCCAACATTAGAGGAAATAGCCAGCTACATTGGAAAAAATGAAGTCCCTTTAAGGCATAAGTATTTGGTTGCCCCGAGAGTTATAGTTGTGCACAGATTTCTAGACTCTTCGAAGATAATTAGAACCGTCCATAACACAGATCTGGCAAATGGTTTTTGTACTCTAAATTTCATATATCATCGCTATGGCCATATTGGGGGGTTCAACAACCCAGAAAGCAAGATATGTAGCAAAGGAAATCGCCAGAAGTGGGAAGAGCATCGACGTTTCGCTTTTATGGTGGTTTTTCTGGGGCTTTTGGTATTTCCAAGAAAGGACGGGAACATTGACATAAAGATAGCTGGGGTTGTCAGCACGTTAATTACCCAAGCCAAAAGTACTCTTGCACCTTTGATAGTGGCCGATATTTTCCGTGCTCTTACAGCCTGCAAGGCCGGGGAAACTTTCTTCGAAGGGTGCAGTCTATTGTTGCAAATGTGGATGATCGAGCATCTGTGTCATCGTCCTCAATTCTTGAGCTACGAGTCTCCAAAGAAAATATGCATAGAAGAGTTTCACACAAGGGTTAAAGGGGTCAAATTGCCAGAAGGATTCACGGGTTGGACAACATATTTTCAGTCCCTCGCTGCTAGCCAAATCGAGTGGACGCTTGGATGGTTGCTCGTTGATGAAATCGTATATATGCCGGCAGCCCGGCCATATTTCCTTTTGATGGGGCTTAGAAGCATTCAGCCTTACGCCCCGTATCGAGTGTTGAGACAGCTTGGGAGATTCCAAATAGTACCCAAGGACGGTGATATTAGTTTGCAAGTAATTGAGATTGGCCCCGATGGCCAATTCCCTGAAGCGATGATCCGCTAGGTCTGGAGCGAATGTCAATATTTGGCAGCAAATACTTGTGTTCGGGATCGACCTAAAGGAGAGGTATCACCCGACTATCAGGCTTGGTATAGAAGGGATGTTACATTTGGAAGGCCGGCCAAAAGGCCTCATCTCCAAGAATTTGCTGATTTATCACAAGAGCAGTGGGCTTGGTTAGCCAAAGAAAATGAGTACAGAGCAAAAATAAGCGAGCTGGAAAAGCAAGTCCAAAATCTTAAGTTTGAAAACAGTGTGCAAGTTGCGGCTGATGAGGGTGACAAAAAGAAATTGTTCAAAGAAAATGAAGCCTTATAGACAATTTAAGGCAAAAAGTAAATGATTACAGTTTTGACCTCAACAAAGCAGAAATGGAACTAGCTGAGGTTCGAAGACGGTTGGCTAAAAATGCAGAAGAACAAGCCCGCATGATTCAACAGCTGAAAGAGGAACATGACAATAAGGTCGCCAGATTGAGGAAAAGGGTCATTACCGCAGAAAACAAAATGAACAAACAAGCAAAAGAGTTTAAGGTTGANATCTGTGTTTCATTATTAAGAAGTTTGTAGTCTTGTTTATCATTTAGATTATGTCATTGTAATGGATGTGTTTGCTATTAATAAAATTAAAAATTCCAAAATTGTAGTTGCTATTTTTGCATTTATTTTGTTCAAGCAAGATCACGATACATAGGCAATTTTCATAGAACCCGATCATAGCAATTTGAGAAACGAAATAAAAAAAAAAGCGGGAAGTAAAAGAAAGAAAAAAAAGGAAGATCCGCAATAAAAGAGCCATGAGAAAGCAAAGAAAAAGGCAAGAAATAAAAGAAAGGTTATAGTTGAGAATAAATAAAGCCGGGATGACGCATGTGGCCGAACAAATTCATATTAGAAATCGATAATTGCCTAGGTACATCCATGCTTCAAATATGTGGTCCTTTGTCTGTTAATGCCCTAACCACTAATAACGCTGTTGTTGTTGATGAGTCCAGACAGGTGTTTTAGTTAGCTGGCATTCTGGCAACTCATCCATATAATACCCGCTCCAAAGATATGTCGAAAATGGTTAGTCAAGAGATCGAAGCAACTATTGTTGACACTGCAAGGGATGAAGAAATAGTGGATGTCAATTCTATGAAAGAGCAAATGTACAAACTGAAACAACAAATGGACGAGATGTACCAGGCCTGGGCAAAAGGACATCCCTTGCCAACTTATCCTGCCAATCCTGCCTATGTCCCGCCACCAGTTCAATCACAAGATCCTCCCACCGTAAATTCTTCCCCGGCCTACCCTACCTATCCCCCATACTATGTAACCACTTCTCAAACACCACCACCTCCACCACCAAAACAGAATCCGTGTCCTCCACCACCAGTTGCTCCTGTGTATGTGGCTCCTCCACCCGCCACGTTACACAAATCTTCAAGTGAACCCTTGTTCCACGCTCAAGAAAACCACTATTATCCGCCCGAGCCTACTTTCCAACCTCATAATCCTCCTAATAACCCCGAACAGGAGGAAATGATACGCAAAGTAAAAAGTTTGGAACAATCTTTCCGAAACATGCAAGGTCTAGGAGGGTAAGTGAGTGTTGCTTATAAGGACCTGTGTTTGTTTCCAGAAGTCCAACTACTTGCGGGTTTCAGATTACCAAAGTTTGATCTTTATGATGGACATGGCGATCCTGCAGCTCATTTGAGAGGATTTTGTAGTAAGATGAGAGGTTCCGGAGGAAAAGATGAATTGTTAATGGCGTATTTCAGCCAGATTCTCAGTGGATCGGCTTTAGAATGGTATACAAGGCAAGATCATACCCGATGTTACACATGGGATGACTTACCCCAAGCATTTGCAAACAACTTTCAGTATAATTTAGAGATTGTCCCTGGTCGTCTTTCTTTGACCAAGATTGAAAATAAACCAGGAGAAAGTTTTAGAGAATATGGATTTCGATGGAGGGAACAAGCCGCAAGGGTCGATCCTCTGATGAAAGAGGGTGAGATGGTGGATTATTTTCTACAGGCTTTGGAGCCCACTTATTACGGGCATCTGGTGTCAGCGGTGGGGAAAACTTTCAATGAAGTTGTAAAGATGGGAAGCATGGTAGAAGAGGGTTTGAAGTCCAACAAGATTATGAGTTACTCTGCAATAAAAGCGACTACCCAAGCCATCCAGACTGGCACTGGAGGGGTATTGGGTAAGAAAAAGAAGGAAGAAGTTGCAGTGGTGGAGTCGAGGGCATGGTCCAAGGGCCCTTTACCATATTATCATCAACCCCGTCCACATCACCAACCCTACCCACATACACCATATGGCCCACCACAACACTACTATCCACCCCCTGTTCCTCACTTCTCAGTTCACCACGCCCAAACTTATCATCAACCTCAGGCACCCTGGCGTTTACCCACTCCCCAAAATACCTATCATACCCAAAATGCATACCCACCTCCCAAAACCTACAGATATCCCGGTGGAACCGGTTTGCGAACAAACTTTGCTGCTAAGAATGATAGACTGCAAAAGAAGAAGACTTTCACTATGTTAGGAGAATCTTATACCAGCCTATTCCACAGGTTGAGGCAGCTTGGAATGTTAAACCCCATTGAACCAAAAATACCAAACCCTCCCCCCAGGAACTTGGACCATTCAGTCAATTGTGAATATTGCTCAGGAGCGCCAGGTCATGATACGGAGAAATGTTGGCATCTGAAAACTGCCATTCAGGAACTTATTGATACTAGGAGAATTGAAGTACAAGCTCCAGAAACTCCCAATATCACACATAATCCATTACCAACTCATCATGAGACTCACATGATTGAGTTAGTGCTGAAGGGAGAATACAAGAAGCCGTCGCAAGCTGTAATGATAATTAAGGCAAGTGAGAATAAAGAAAATGAGAAATTGATTGATGGGAAGGCATTGGCCGTAGTAGAACAGACAGTCAGTGAACCAGTGATGATGGTAAAACCAGAACCTGTTAAAGTGACAATACCAGGAGCAGTTGTTAAGCCTGTGTTGGTTGTAAAAGGCGCCTGTGCAGAATCAGTTATCATCAAACCGGCAATTCAGTTGCCTGTGGTTAGTGAAAAGGCTGTTTCGTGGAATTATGACCGGGTGAGTGTTATGTACAGAGGAAAAGAAGTTAAAGAAGAAGTATGCGAAATGCATGGATTGACTAGATCAGGGAGGTGCTTTGCCCCTGAAGAATTGAGGAAAGTTAAAGCAATTAGAGACAATCCGGCACCAGTGAAAAGAGCTATTACTGAGGAGGAAGCTAAAGAGTTTTTGAAAAAGATGAAAGCACAAGACTACTCAATCGTGGAACAATTAAGAAAAATGCCGGCGCAAATCTCATTATTATCCTTATTGATCCATTCGGATGAACATCGCCAGACACTGATGAAGATTCTAAATGAAGCACATGTACCAGACAAAATTATTGTGAATCATCTTGAGAAGATTGCAAACAAAATTTTTGAGGTTAACAGGGTAACATTCTCCGATGATGAA
>MU697823.1:0-46016 GCA_026770625.1 Nicotiana glauca
GATTGTTGGACTTTAAGCCATTGGGCTTTAAAGTAGAAGAAGTGTGAATTGGAAATGGAGAGAAATAAAATGGAGAGAAAATGAAAATTTTAAGAAGTGAACTTTTGTCTTGCACTTTGTCCCTTATTGGTAAGGGACAACCACATTTGTATGCTTATATATAGAATCACTTCTTAAAGCTCTTAAAAGGAGTTGAAGAGAATGAACCCTCGCGTCGTCGTCGTCGCTCGGTCGGCTCGGCTTCGGCTTCGCCTTCGGATTTGGATTTGGATTTGGAAAACGATTGATAAGATTATTTTTGGAAAGAATTTATTTAATTATTTAATAATTAATTAAGTGCCAAATCACTACTGAAAATACGCCAGAACCCTGCTGAAGGATCAGAGGGCCTCTCTGGCCGCGGTTCTGCCGCGACAATCTCTCTGACCACGGTTCTGCCGCGATCGCGGTAGAACCGCGGCATGCAGCGTATTCTGAATAGGCACCTTTTCCAGACACCTCTTCTGATAATTGCCTATAAATTCTGAGGCATGGCTCCATTTTGTACACATGAAAAACACTCCAGAACTTCTTTCTTTCTGAATATACTACATCCTAATTCGCAGTCTCTCTCTTTCAAATTCGTAAGTGTGATTTTGCTCTGTTCTTTGAGTTCGTTGGTATCCTGCAGTTTGTATTGCCACTGTTGCAGGAAGGTTTATTCTGTTTTATCCTGAGAGGATTTAATCCATTACCTTGTCAACGTGTGAGGGGGTTAAAATTTCTTAAGGACACACAAGAAATTTATGGACTCGGAATATTTCTGATTTTCTACTATTTTTCAGATTTCTTTAATTCTTCTAATAATTTTTTGATTTTTGGTTTAACACAGTAACGCTCATATTTTTTCCTTCCTAATTGCTTATGTGGCCAATTTTTTTTTATAGGAACTTAAATAAGAAACAAGAAAAAGAGATGGCCCTCTTCTTTCTCCTCACCCCTTTATCCTTCATGATAGTGCAAAAATAAATTACGCAAAAAAATCAACTTGAAACCACCAAAAATCATTCACCAAATAGCCCCAAATTTTAGATATAGAGTACACAAATTGGACCCAATAAATTCAGCAACACCCACTCAAAATAGACTCCAAAATCTCATATTTAAGTTTAAAATTTCTTAGCTCCATTAATCGATATTGGTGTTTGTTGGTGCATGATCCAAAATTTAGATCCGGGTTTACAAAATTAGATTTAATGATATTGAGTCAATCTTAGCCAATATTAATATTCAAAAGATATATTAATCGATTTTATAGTAAAATAATACGTATATTATCTAAAGAGCAATAAATGATGATAACACTAGCAATTTTCAATGACCCAAAAAGGAAATATTTAGCATTAGATAATAATAAATAGCACTTAAATAAATAAGAATATGTGAGTCACCCGAAAGGATGAGGTTCATGGATATTCTTTCTGACAATGATAAATGATTGATGAGCCTTTGAATATTCGGATCGTTCTTGGATCGTGGGAAAAAGTTAGACAAGAATCTCAAGAAAAAGATATATTTTGTATGTGTACAATAACTCAAGATTCTAATGAGAATGTCAATGTATTTTCTTAAAAATAAATATTTCATGTCCCTTATAACTATGTCTATTTCTATTTATAAAACTCTAATAGTATAGATACAGAGAATATCCACTAGAGTATTCTCTTTTAAAGTCCTGTCCTAAAATTAGCCGTTATTATTCCGTTTAAGACGAGTGCTCGTCCTTGACCTTGATCTACATTGACTCCTCGACCTCGCCGTCCATCTCTTGTGAGATCACTTCGACCTTGAGCATGCCTTTTGTCGAGGTCATTCGGCGGTATGTGGCAGCCCTTGAAAGTTCTCTTAGTGCTGATATGGCCTGAATTTAAACTGGGCTAATTTTTAGCCCACACAGTTGGGTCATTCACCACCATGAGTGTGTTATCACGTTTTCAACCTTCAACCAATATTAACAAATGGATTTTAGTAGAAATTACTCAAGCACATTAGATTCGAACTATAATAAACCCAGCAACTTTGATTTTTCGATTTTAAGTTTTCGGTTCTTCATGGACTCTAAAGTGACAGAAAATCACATAAAAGGGAAGAAATAACATGCTTTAATCATTATAGAGATTGAAGATAAGAGGAAAAGAAGAAAGAAATTATGTTATTCATGCTTTTTAACTTTGAAACACAATCACGAAGCCTTGCATGCGAAAGATGATTAGTGCATATAAATCCTACTTTCTGGCATGGCGTTGACATGGCAATGATGTAGCAATGGCGTGGTGCGCGTGTAAAGCATCTCATGTTGTGAGACTGATATAAGTATTTCATGGGGGAAATAATTCACTCGAAATATTAAGGTCGCCCTCGCGGGCGAGTTTAATGAACAGATGATATCGTTCGCGGTCGATCTTGTTGAACAAATAATGTAGGTCATAGTCGTCATGGCGAGAAGGCAACGTGACTCTCTGTGGGCCGCGTATATCAAATCCCTTAAATTTCCTAGGTGATTTGTTGGAGTCGTCTGGTCCACGAGAAGGAGTAACGTCATGATGTTGTTATATCTCACATTTTCGTACGTTAAAGTTTCGTCTTCAGTTAATTGACGTAGACTCAGGGATAAGATTATCTTGAGATTATGAGCGTTTATGCTATTTATAACAAGCATTAAGTAAGTGTCGAGAAAGATAAAGGGTGAACGATCAAATAAAATGAGTTTCATTGAAGGTTGTCGATTTGGGATAAAATACGGTCCGAACTATAATACCCGATATTTATGAACTAGTGTCATACAAGGTACCATATGACCATAATAGTATGATGTATAAAGTATATTAAAAATAAGTAGTATTTTAAGTAACTTAAGACAATTCTTAATTATGTGGATAATTGATTAATATTGGTTTAATGGGAGATTAGCCATGTAATTAATGATTTATGGATAATTGTAGGTGGGGACAAATCCCCCTCCCCCACATGGAAGCAAGTGGAGAAAAGCCTAATGACTCTTGACTTAGGCTACTAAATTAGAAAGACACATGGACAATACACTTAGCCATCAAACACGTAGAAGGAATGTCTATGTTAGTCATCTTTACAATTATGTTCAGTTGATATCAAAAATTTATTTTTTGAGAAGATTTTGGAAGTTCATATGAGACTTCATGTTACAATAGCAACGGTAATTCTTAGATTTGTAAAGAAATTCATACGAAATTGCACTGCGTAATAATAACGGGATTTTGCAATTCTAAGGGAGTACGGTACAATTCTTCTCAAGAATATTATACGAATTTTTTTCTACTCCAGGTATGTTAAGGCTAAGCCCCTCCTTCTTTTTAGCATGATCTCGTAATTACATGAGTTTAATAACGAGGCCTAAAGAGAAGTTCATACACCCAAATTTATATACATTATCCTACTTTCATAAGTTACATCATTCTTCTTTATCGTGACTTTTTATTCAATTGTGTATTGTCTTCTTCCAGTCAAGAGAGAAGAGGTTCTATATATACTTATTCATGGACTCTACCTAGATCGCAGATTCAACAGTTAGTTGCATGTAAAGAGGTTATTTGTGGGGACTGAGTCTGCATTACTCTTAGTTGAAGATGGATATTAAAATCAGAGTTTAAGAAATGCAGTCCTTCTATTACGTAGCAAATGCAAATGTTCTTTGGTATGCAGAATAGCCTATGCTTCTTTTGTTTTCAACTAGCAACATACAGTTTGAAAATAAAACAAGTGTTGCTTGGTTACGTTATCCTATTTCATTATCTCAAGGCAAAGTATTAACACGCTTCTAACCCAAAAATAGGTTTCCCATTTCTTGTTCATTTAGATACACAATATTATAGTATTTTTACCACCATCGAGTTATAATTGGTGTACAGGCCCCTATTGGGCAACCTCTGATCAGATGGTAACTTATATACCGAGCCTATTGTGACCGAGCACCTATGAACGAGCCTAGTTGGCCGAAATACAGAGCCTAGTATGGCTGAGCGCCTATGAGCGAGCCTACTACGGCAGAGCAGTTATATATATACACCGAGCCTTATAGGACCGAACAACTATTTTACTTACTATATTGAGAGAGTTGAGTTACTATCAGCAAGTAAGCATATCTTCAGATTATTTTTGACTTCCAGTTACTTTCAGTTATTATATTATCAGTTCAGTTTCAGTTATTTTAGTGCCTTGCATTCTCAGTACATTATTTCGTACTGACGTTCCTTTTTTCGGAGACGCTGCATTTCATGCGTGCAGGTTTAGACAGAGACGGGTAGACCTCCTCGGTAGGTGTTGCCGGAGTTTAGCTTTATCGGTAAGCTCCATGTCCTCCAGAGTTGCCGGGTCTAGAGTTTTGTATACATATTGTGTATACAAGTATATATGTTATGGGTAGGTCGAGGCCCTATTCTGATCACGGTACATCCAACAGTAGAGTCTTGTAAACATAACCTGTCACTTATTGCAGTATGTTGGGCTTGTAGGCCTTGTATATATATATTTTGTTGGTTTGCCAGCTGTAGTAGTTATGACGGCCTTGCTGGCCCAACTTCATATTGATATTTAGTCAGCAATAGTTTCCATTCCGTTTTATGTTTTACTTTGCAAATTGTCTTGCAATGTGGCCCATGTCCAAAGTATGACATTATATGTTCAGAGTCCCTAAGTCACAAGTTGGTACGCAATGATAGGTGAGGCACTGGGTTCCGGTCTCGCCCCCCTCCCAGGTTTGGGGCGTGACAGACGTTATGCATCATGATGATGCTTGTTCCCGATGTATTAAGTCGATTTGTGCATGATCTTTGATTGGATCTGCTATTTTGATTCCAGTGCCAATTATGATGAGCTATTTCGGGTTTGGTGCCCATTAAGACAAAACTTTTCAGATTTGGTGGCTCAATTTCTATAAACAAGGGTTGTCAAACCCGAGTTTGAAACTTTTACCTTCCTAAACTTTCAAGATCTCAAACTCGCTTTTAACCCCTCTTCTCTTTATCTTTGTTTGCTTCCATATCTAAAATTTACTTCCCAATTTCCTTCTTTACTTTGATATAAATATGTCAAACCTATCATCTGATGTTGTTGAAGGGATTTATGTCGCTCCCTTGGAGGTTGTGTTTCCTACTCACGAGAAGACTATTGCTGCAGTTTCTAAGGATGAAGCATTCCCGCCGGTGGAGGAGATACTTTCCCGCAACCCCGAAGTCAGTTCTGATCTACACTGATCAGCGGACGCAACACCTGGTAACTTCCTATCAACGATGGCATCTAAATAGTTGGCTAAATTGAAATCCAAGTTCGTCCTCCCCAACCATATCGAATTGATCCCTACTGAAGAAGACGAAGTGCATGTTTACCGCCCTGGGTACTGCACTTTATATGATTGCCCCTTCCTTATCGTTTATTCGTTCCCACTTCTTCGGTTGGTGGAGGAGTTTTATCGCCACTACGGCTTTTTTCCCGCTCATCTCACATCTTACATCTAAAAGGTCATCAAGATGTTGACAAAGTTTGCCAAGCTTGTCGGGGTCGAACTGACGCTGCAACATCTGGTGCACCTATTTTCCCCTAGCTTTTATAAGGGAACGATATTAAATATTCGCCACCGTGGAGGCAAATGCTTGGTGGTTAAGATGGAAGATAAGGACAGTCGCCAATTCTGGATGAATTTCTTCTACGTTAGGACCAAGGACGTCGTGGCCAATAATGATGGCTTCCCTGAGGCTTGGAACTATATACATAAGTGTACAGTTTTTTGCCTCTTTGTCTTTTACATTTCTTTGCTTATTTCGATCTAGTTGAGTGATTCTCCTTCTTTGCAACCAACAACCAACCTCCTCCCCTAGTCATATTCATTGCTCGATTGGGTAGAGCAAATTCTCCCTCGTGCCGTAGGGATTCGCGATTGGCCGAGCTTTTTTAAGAAGTTCAGACCGACTCTCCCTTCAATAGGTAACTTCTATTTCCTAGTTGTGGTTATTGCACTTTTTGTCGTATGTCGGCTCCCTTTACTAACTTTTACATCTCTTTCTTTCCTAGGTACGAGTATTCTCGAAGGAGCCGGGTGCATGTGTCTTTTTCTTGGAGGAGGGGTTCTACGCCTTCAATTTTTCCCCCGTTAGTGGATATTGTGCCTACTATACCAGCCCTCGTCCCAGTTGTTGTGGCTTCTGGTTCTGCCTCCATCCCGATTGCTACTCCTGCTCCTCAACTCTTCTTGCTGGTTGACGATGTCTCTCCTGGTAATGGGGATCTAAGGCCTCGTAAGAGGAGAGTCGTAGACACTTGGGGTAAGTGTGATGGTCGTTGACTCAGTGGAGGGCGGCTTTATTCTTCGAGAGACGACCTTAATACATATTGGACAAAGTATTGGGCAGTTTCTTAGGCCCCAAAACTGGAAAAGGCAAATGAGGACGTGTTGGTACATCCCGAGGGGGAAACAATTGAGGAGGGAAACTTAATGACGACCCTGCTCTTCCCCGTCCAGAGGAGGCTTCATCCTCCAGGGTTACAATAGATGTCTCCTCGTCAGCCGATGATAGAGGGAAAGCCATCATAGAGGAGGATGCCAGATCTGATTCCGACATGTACATATACGTGCTGAGAATGATTAATGAGGGACTCACCAAACTCGAGGTGAGGATTGGGGGGGGGGGGCTCTAGGACCATTACGATCCCAATGGACCGTAATCTCCTTGTAAATACTTAGGAGGTAATCCCTGTCCTTGGTCCTCTCTATTCTGAAGTTGAGGGTGAGACCCTCAAGAAGATAAACGATGGTAAGTACGACTATAGCCCGTCCTTTTCCTTATTCCTTAGCTTCTTTTCAAGTTCTACCACCTTTTCTTTGCTTTGTAGACGGTTATTCTGGAGATTGGGAGTGCTCGGTGGGAGAATAAGCGTAAGAAAGTTATGTGAAGTTGAAAGACAAATATACAACATGTTGTGGAAAGTACCGAGAGCTTTGAGCTCTATTTTACGAAGAAGGTGACGTGTTGGACTTAAGAGAAGATTTGAAAAGAAAGACAAAGAGTTGATGGCGGCTGTGGATGATTCAGCGCTCTTGAGGGGACGTTAAGGGCCAAAGAGGAGAAGCTAAAGCTTAGCAACGGCGTGGAAGCCCAATGTAGCAACCTTCGAGCTCAAGTATCTCGGCTACAAGGCCAGTTAAATAAGTGCTAATTTCATATAGAAGCTCTTAGAGGTGAGATTGCAAAGAAGCAAGATGAGCTCAAGCAGGCAGAGTCTTCTCGGTCGGAGGCTCAGAGAAGAGTGGAGTTCCTTGAGTTGGTGAATCGAACCATTCGTTCCAAGCGGGAGAACGATCTATCAATGACGATAGCAAAGGAGGACCGACTTGAGGAGAGGATCGGGGAGCATGACAAGGAAACCTCTGATCTTTATGATCGAGTTGCCGCTTAAGAGCCTGAGAAGGCCCAACTGCTTGCGCGGCCTTCTACGTCTAATATTTCTGACTTCCTCAACGTCCCTCGAGAGCTATACGAAGAGTGGGTCTATGCCGAGGCCCAATTGGATGTGTTTCGTGACTTGCATACAACGAGCTCCGTATGAGGAGGCGCTTGAGGATGCTTAGCTTAAGGATCATGAAGCTTGACTTGCTTGTGGCTACGACCCTGGTACACCTTGACATTGTGAGGATGATAAGGAAGATGGAATATATCGGATTAAGGAGGACGCCTTATATGATTCTGTTTACCTTCATGATGAGGATGGGGAGGATGCCGGGGCCTTAGAGGGTGATAGTGTTGGTGGTCAAGGTGGTGATGCCATTGAAGATCGAGCTGATGAGGCCACTGAATTCCGTGATGGTGATGGCCAATAGTTTTCTTTTTAAAATTTTTTGTGTATTTTTGTCGGCGTCTTCAAGAGCCTTTGTAAAAATTTTATGAAATATCAAAGTTGTTCCTTGCACCTTCTTTAATTACTGAGGTTTGTTTTCTGTACTTGTATATTTTTTGTTTCTATTATTTGTTCGTTTTTCTTTTTGTCCTTGTTATTGGTATTGTCTTCTATCTGGCCGTGGCCTTGGAGCCAAATATCCATGGGTCATATTAGCCCTTTGTTTATATAGGTCGAGTGTGTTTCTTCATTGAGATTATGCCGAGGACCGATAGGTGTTGTTTTACTTGGTTAATCTTGAACTTTTGTTAAGTTGTGGTTGAGGGCCGATAGGCCTTTTTTGAACTTGGTCGAACTTTACCTTTTGTTAAATTGTGAACGAGAGACGGTAAATGTCTATCTAACTTGTTTCTAAATTAACTTTTCGTTAAATTGCGGCCGAGGGACAGTAGGTATTTGCTTGAACTTGATCGAACTTAACCTTTGTTAAATCACAACCGAGGGCAGTAGGTGTTAGTTCGAGGTTGGTCTAACTTCACCTTTCGTTAAATCACGATCGAGGGCTGGTAGGTGTCTGTTCAAGCTTGGTCGAACATAATTTTTTGTTAAATTGTTGCCGAATGTCGGTAGGTATTTGTTCGAGCTTGGTCGAAGTTAAACTTTAGTTAAATCGCGGTCGAGGGATGGTAGGTATCTGTTCGAGCTTGGTCGAACATAAAATTTCATAAATCACTACCGGGGGCTGGTAGGTGTTTGTCAAACTTGGTTGAACTTAAGCTTTCGTTAAACCGCACCCGAGGGCCGATAGATATCTGTTTGAGCTTGGTCGAACATAACCTTTTGTTAAATGACGATCGAGGGTCGGTAGGTATTTGTTCGAACTTGATCAAACTTAACCTTTTGTTAAATTGTGGCCAAGGGCTGGTAGGTGTTTGTTTGAGCTTGGTCGAACATAACCTTTCGTTAAAGCAATTCCGATAAATGTGAGTTTATTTTACTTTGATGTTGTTGCTCTAATTACATAATTGGTGAAAGTTATAAACTTTGGGCATTGGTTGGCATTCCAGTCCTAGTCTCGGTAAATCTAGTCGCTTCATTGTTCGGCTTAGAGAATCTTGAGGAGTCGGGAAATGAAAGAAAAATCAGTCCGTTCTTCGTATACTTTGACTCGAAGCGTCCCTCTCTTCGCCTCGTTAAAAACCTCAGTAAGAAAACCCTAATGGGATAAAACTCAAGTGAGGGAAAAAAAGTACGACTTGGGAGACACTTCTCTTTTTTTAATAGTTAAAGTATTTGAGGTGGCTGATATTCCAATTGTTTAGAAACTGTTTTCCTTCCATTGTCTCTAGTTGGAACGAACCCTTATTTCCTTAGCCTACAATTTTGTATGGGTTGTCCCAGTTGGTTCCTAGTTTGCCTTCTCGTAGATCTCTGTTTGCTTGGGTTTTGGCTTTGAGTACGTAGTCCCCGACTTTCAGCGACCGGACCTTTGACGTTTTTTGTAGTAACGTTTTTCCTACTATTTTTAGGCGACCATCCTTACATACGCCATATCTCTTGGTTCATTGATCTCATCGAGCTCTTGGTTTCTACTCTCGTCGTTGTTGGTGCCACTTTCATAAGAGTACCTTAGGCTGGGCTCTTTGACCTTGACTGGTATAACTACTTCTGTTCTGTAGACCAGAGAGTACAGTATCTCCCATAGTCTCATCTTTGAGGCGGTTCTTTACACCATAATACTTCTGGGAGTATTTACGGCCACATCTCTTTGGCTTCTTCAAGATTTTTCTTCATGATGTTTAATATGGACTAGTTGGAGGATTCTGCCTACCCGTTGTCCGCTGGGTGATAAGGGTTGAAGGTATCCTCTTAATGTGCTACTACTTGAAGAATTCAGCGGTTTTCTTTCCCATCAACTGGGGTCCGTTGCGGCAGTTGTTCTCCTTGGGTAGGCCAAATCGGCAGATGATGTTTTTCCATATGAAGGCGATTACCTCTTGTTCGCACACTAGGCGAATGCTTCTACCTTCATTAGAGAAATAATCATCTACTAAAAAATATTTCATTAGCTCATCTTGGCGGGAGGGGATCCACGATATTCATTCCCCACTTAATAAATGGTCATGGAGAGGTGACCGAATGAAGGTGTTCGCCTGCTTGGTGGATTATTGGGGCGTGTTTCTGACATTGTTCGCATTTCTTCATGAATTCTGAGGCATCTTTTTTCATGGTAGGCAAGTAGTACCCTGCTCGTATGAGGCAACTAACTAGTGCTTGATTACCAGAATGAGCGTCGTAGTGGCCTTCATGGACTTCTTAGAGGACGTGCTGGTTTTAGTTTAGACCCAAACAATTTGCTATAAGGACACCATATTTTCTCTTATACAAGTTGTTATGAAGGAGGCTATATCCGACTGCTTGCATTCTTAGTTTTTAGCTTCCTTTGGGAGGGTGTCGTCCTGCAAGTAGGTCATAATACAATTGCATCAGTCCTAAGTTAAACTTACATATCTCACCTTGATTTCTAGTGACGAGTTAAAGAGGTAGACAACACTTTTATCCACGATCGTGATGTTTTTGGTGGCTGCGGCCAATTTGGCGAGCCTGTTTGCTTCGATACACTGGGATCGTGGGATTTGGTCGAGCTAACATTCGTCGAAATTGGGAAACAATTTACAGATCTTGGCTTGATATTTTTGCAACCTTTGCTCTTTGATTTGAAAAGTCCCTGTAACTTGGTTGACCACGAGTTGAGAATCACAATGGAGTTTCAGTCGCTTCTCCCACGTTATTAGTCATATATAGGCATCTTATGGATTGGCTAATTACTTCATCGGTAGGGGCCTTGAGTACTAGTCCTAGTCCAGATCCAGAAGCGTTGGATGCACCTTCAGTGTACATGACACAAAGATCTTATGTTTGAAGAGAAGCTTGAGCGGCTTCCTTGTCAGCCTCAGGCATTACTTTGGCGCTAAAGTCTGTGACGAAGTCGGCGAGTGATAAGTGGAGATTTTGACTACTTATTAGCACTTTTAGCTCTTATTTTAGTCCAAAAGCGCTTAATTGTGTTCCTGTAAACTGATAAAATGTGCTTAATTGCAGGAATGTTGAAAGATGAGCTCCCAAGATGAAATCCAACTCAAGAAACAGTGATCTGAACTTAAAGACAAAAAGGCATAAAAGCTCAGAAGTACGAACTGTAGATTATCATCTGCGATGGCAAGATATGAAGAAACGCATATAAGAAAAGTGTGAAAATTACGGTTAGAACATGATATGTGCGGCCGCAGAAACTGGGTAAGAGCAAAAGTTCAAAGAACCTGCATCTCAAGTTCAAAAAAAGTGCGGACCGTATAACTTCTCTGATAAGTGCGGTTAGCACTTAATATGTGTGGCCGCAGAAACTGGGTAAGAGCAAAAGTTCAGAGAACCTGCATCTCAAGTTCAACAAAAGTGCGGACCGCACAATTGTTGTGCGGTCGTAGAAGAACAGCTACGCGGTCGCAACCACACTTGTGTGGACCACAGAAGAGCAAGGTGAGGCCGCAGACACATTTGTGCGGACCGTAGAAAGAGATAAGTGCAGCAACAGTTTAGAATTATGCAGTCGCAGGTTTCCAATCTTGTCAGGCTGCAGCAAGTGCGAACCGCACATGGAACTGTGTGACCACAGAATCTCCTAAAGGGCATTTTTGTTCGAAAATTCTAGCCTTGTATAAATAGAAGAGTTTCACCTTTTTAGGTTAAGTTTTGATATCAGCTGCTATAGTAGACGATTTTCTTTACTCTCTTTAGTAGTTTTTGCTATTTTGAGCCATTTAAATATAGATTTCATTAGTTTAATTATCAATATGGGTTTAATTATCATTTCTTCTAATTTAAGCATGAGTAGCTAGATTCTCACTAGGGTTGTGACCCAACTCTAGAGTGTAATCTTAATGGGTGTTTGATTTATTGCTTGTTTATGGTTGGTTGCTTGCCTTGTTATTACTTTTAATCGTAGAATTAATGGTTATAAATATTAGTTCATGCCTATTTGACTTAGTCTCTACTTGAGAAAGAGAGGCTTAGTCTAGGAAAACTTGGCTAACAAGACATTGGGTCAATCGAGAGATTGATACGCCCAATTAAAGGGTTGAACCTAGATATAGTTAAACCCGACTTGAGCTCTTTATCAACCGTTTTGTTCAATACCCATTTGGACTTGAGAAAGCCAAATTGTGCAATATCACTCTCTGACCGAGAGGTATCGATTGTGTACTTGGGGTTTGATAACTATAATACACCCTGACGAATAAAATAAGTTTTAAAGTTTATAACCCGTTAGGAAAATACCTAGGTGAAGGTCATAGCTCTAGACCTTTTATATCGTTTGAAAAATAACTACAAAAACAATTTCCTAGTTTCAATTCTTAGCTTGTAATCTTAGTTTAAATTAGACCTAGAAACAACCCAAGTTTGTGGAAGTGCAATTTGAGATAATCCAAGCTCATACACTATAATATATACCCCTAAGTCCCATTCATATCTCCCTATAAAAAATTGACCCCGCCTTTTTGTTGGGTATTACTATTGCATCGACCATTTTATAAACTTAAATAGAGGTGTGACTTGGACGAGATCAGCGAACACATGCGAATTTATCGATGTTCGAGGCTGGTGTGTGATATCGTGCTCACTTAGCTCTATGGCCTATTTGGCCAGCCTCCCCAACAACTTGGGTTTATGTAAAATTCTTCTTAAAGAAAAAGAGGTAACGACCGGGGAGCTAAAAATGGATTTAGCTATATATTTGGTTTTGTGTGTGAATTTTATTCTTTTCTTTTTGTATTACTGACTTTTGTGAATCAATTGTAGGTGCAATAATGGCCCTCAACAATTATCAACTTGGAAACATGCCTTTGGGGGATATGGATGCTTAAGATGACCAAGTTGAATAGGTTCCTCTTGAACCTCAAGCAAATAGAAGAGGGCGGCCACCTCAAGACAATGTCCCAGTTCCACCCCCACCTCCACACAGAGCGGCTCCACACTGGGTGTTGCCGAATGAAGGGTATGAAAGTGCCATAGTCCTGCCCCGCATTAGGGCGGGCAACTTTCAAATCACGAATGTAATGCTCACATTGCTAGAGCAGCGAGGATTCTTCAACGAGGCTTCAAGTCCAAATGCATACAAACACTTGAAGGGGTTTGTGGACACTTATTGGGGGGAGTAAATAGACAAACGTCTCTGAGGATACTTTAAGGTTGAGGCTATTTCCTTTCTCTCTACGGGGGAAAGCCTTGGATTGGTTAGAGAGATTGCCAAACCATTCCATCCATACATGGGATTAGTTGGCATAGAAATTTATTTCCAAGTTTTTTCTCCCGAGCATATGGATACTCTTAGAGATGAGATTCTAGCATTCAAAAAAGATCCCAATAAGTTGTTACATGAGATACGGGAGAGGTACCAAACAATTATTACACAGTGCCTCAATAATGACATGACGGAGGCTATGATTCAACAAACTTTCTATCGGGGATCATTACAACCAATCAGTGCGTGGTTAATCAACTTGCTGGTGAAAATTTCATGACAACATCGAATGCGGAAGCTTGTGGGATTTTAGATGAAATGGAAAATACTTCATCGGCATGGCAAAGTAGGGAAAATATTCCTCAAGGTGAACCAAATGTGATTCACCTACATAAAGAATTACATGATCATGGGCAAGCCATTGCCAAGTTGACCACCACAATGAATCAATTATCCAAGGCTCAACTTCAACAAGTGCAAAGTCCTAAGCAAGTAAATGCCATGGAGGAATTTAGTATGATGGTTAACAAAAGAAGGCCCATGGGTCTACAAGTGCAAAACCGTGTGGAGAATTATGTGCAAAAAATAGTGGGTTTGATCAAGATGAATCTTACAATAAACAAGAGGAGGAAGTACAATACGTGAACAACTTTCAAGGGCAAAGAAAGGACTCTCAAGGCCCGCATCAACAACAATGGTGACCTCAAGGTAATCAAGGTAATTGGAATTCTAACAACCAAGGTAATTGGAGTGGTGACAACAATCAAGGAAATTGAAATAACGACAACAATCAAAGAAATTGGAGTGGTGGAAATAACCAAGGCAATTGGAGTGGCAACAACCAAGGATATTGGGGATGCAACAACCAATGATGATGGAATAATAATCAAGGCAATCGGGGGTCGGGTTCTCAAAGGCCCCCAATGTATCAACAACCGAGCAACCCACCTCCTTATCCTTTCCATGGTCCAAATTCTTCCAACAATGAGATGGGATGAATTGAGAATATGTTCAAACAAATGATGGAGAGTAATGCCAACTCTGATGCCCAACTAGACTCACACAACATATCAATTTGTAACTTGGAAGTTCAAATGAGGCAAATCTATCAAGCTCTAAACACTCGTCCTAAGGGGGAACTACCAAGTGACACGGTGGTGAACCTAAAAGGTGGGAAGAACATGGGACATGCCATGGTTATTACTACAAGGAGTGAAAAAGGTATTAATGCACCCATCTCAAGTCAAAGGAAACTTGTGGATATGAGCAAGTGGTACAAGAAGATGAGACCCCGAACAATGTGGTGCATGCAAATGATGAAGTGCGGATTGATATTGATGACAATGTGGAAGAGACTCAAGAAGAAGTAAACCCGTCTAGGGATCACGTTGTTGACATGCCGGAACTGGTAGTGCAAAAGACTAAGGCAACATTACCTAAGCCTCCTCCTCCATACCCTCAAAGGTTTCCAAGCAAAATGGCGAGAACCAATTCAAAAGGTTCATTGACATGATGAAGATTCTATCGATAAATGTGCCATTGGTTGAAGCTTTCGAGCAAATGCCCGGTTATGCAAAGTTTTTGAAGGATTTGGTGACAAAGAAGCGGTCGATGAATTGTGAAACTATAAAAATGACTTATCAAGTGAGTGCAACTTTGCATTCAATGGCTACCAAATTGGAAGTTCCCGGTACCTTCACAATCCCTTGTACAATTGGAAATGCTGAGTTTGCTAAACGTCTTTGTGATCTTAGGGCAAGTCTCAATTTGATGCCCTATTCGTTTTTCAAGACTTTGGGAGTTAGGCAACCAAGTCCCATATATATGAGATTAAAAATGGTCGATCATACCATGAAAAGACCATTAGGAGTGATTGAGGGTGTATTGGTTCGTGTTGGTAAATTCATTCTTCCAGCAGATTTTGTCATTCTTGATTGTGAGGTTGACTATGAGGTACCGATTATTATTGGGCTTTCCTTGCTACGGGGAAGACTCTAGTTGATGTTGAAGCCAGAGAACTTACCTTCTGGGTTGGTAATGAAAAAGTGGTTTTCCATATGTGTAAGTTTATGAGGCAAGCCAATAGCAATGATGCGTGCTCTTTAGTGGACTTGGTGACCGATATGATTGTGGATAAAACAAGTGCTGAGATAAATGTTGATCATACATTGGAGGTCATCTTGCTAAACTTTGATGATGAAGAGATAGAGGGCTTCGTGGAATGTGTGATCTCTTTGCAAGGAATAGGGTCATACACTTATGAGTCCCGCAAATTGTCCTTGGATCTTGAAAATAGGACAACTCCTCCAACAAAGCCTTCAATTGAGAAGCCTCCCATCTTAGAGTTAAAGTCATTGCCTCCACATCCGGTATGCATTTCTTGGCCCTTCCTCTACTTTACCGGTTATTCTATCCTTTTGTTTGACTAACGTGCAGGTAGACTCTACATTAGCGGTGCTACAAAAGAGGAAGATGGCTATTATATGGACACTAGTGGATATTTGGGGATAAGCCCCTCTATTTGCATGCACAAGATTAACTTGGAGGAATGTGCCAAACCATCTATTGAACATCAAAGAAGACTAAATGAAACCATGAAAGAGGTTGTCAAAAAGGAGATCATCAAGTGGTTGGATGTCGGGGTTGTCTACCCTATTTCATATAGTTCGTGGACTTCTCTAGTTCAATGTGTCCCAAAGAAAGGGGGCATGACGGTGGTCACCAATGATAAGAATGAGTTGATTCTTACAAGAATGGTGAATGGGTGGAGAGTGTGTATGGACTATCGTAATCTTAACAAAGTCACAAGGAAGGACCATTTTCCACTTCCCTTCCTAGATCAAATGCTTGATAAATTGGCTGGTCGTTCTTTCTATTGTTTTCTTGATGGGTATTTTGGCTATAACCAAATTTTTGTTGCTCTGAAGGATCAAGAGAAAACTACCTTTACATGCCCTTATGGCACTTTCGCCTTCAAGCGGATGCCATTTGGGTTGTGCAATGCACCAACGCCTTTTCAAAGGTATATGATAGTGATCTTCACGGACATAGTGGAGGATTACCTTGAAGTCTTCATGGATGACATCTCTGTGGTTGGGAATTCTTTTTTATTATTGTCTCGTAAACTTGGATAAAGTGTTGGCAAGATGTGAAGAAACAAACTTGGTGCTCAATTGGGAGAAATGTCATTTCATGATCGAGGAAGGCATTGTCCTTGGCCACAAGATATCAAAAATGGCATTGAAGTTGTAACGACTCGACCCATCATTTTGAGCTCTAGGATGTCGTTCGGCAGTTTGAAGTTGTAAACAGCTTCACATCAGGTATTATGACTTGTACGCATGGTCGGAATTGAATTCTGGAAAGTTCAGAGTTGATTTGGAAAGAGAATTCTCATTTAGAAAAGCTTTAAGTTGGAGTAATTGACAAGGATTGGATTTTTGAGTAAACGACATCAGAATAGGGATTTGAAGGTTCTAACAGGTTCATATGATGATTTTGGACTTCGGCGTATGTCCGGATCGGGTTTGGATGACCCAGTAGTATTTCAGCGCCTATTGTGGAAGTTAACATTTTGGAAAAATTTAATAAGTTTGGGTTGAAGTGTATTTCAGTGTTATTGATGTCTGTTTGGGATTCAGAGCCTGGAATAGCTCTATACGGTGATTCTGGTATTGGGAGCGCGATCAGAAGTGGATTTGGAGGTCCGTAGGTCATTTTGGAGTCATTTGAAGGTTTTTGAGAAGTTTGACCAGAAGTGGACTTCTTGATATCGGGGTTGGATTCTGATTCTGGAAGTTGGAGTAGGTCCGTAATGTTGAATATGACTTGTACGCAAAATTGGGATCAATCGGAGGTGATTTGATAGGTTTCGGCATCAAATGTAGTAGTTCGAAGTTCTAAAGTTCGTCAAGTTTGAAATGGAGAGTGATTTTAGCGTTGTTTGATGTGATTTGAGGCCTCGGGCAGGTCCGCGTTATATTTTGGGACTGGTTGGTATAATTAGTTGGGGTCCCGGGGGCCTCGGGTGGATTCCGGATGGTTAACAGATTAATTTTGGAATTTGAGGAAGAATTGAGGCAACTGATATCTGGTGTAACCGCGTTTGCGGGGTTTTGGCTGCAGGTGCGATGCCGTAGAGGTGGCCAGGGGTCGCAAATACAGTTTGGGCGGAGCAGGGCAGTGACCGCAGGTGCGGAACCTTACCTGCAGGTGCAGGTGTGCATCTGCACTAAGGAGACCATAGAAGCAGTCAAGTGACTGCAGGTACGAGAAGTGGGCTGGGCAGTAGGTTCTTTTAAAAATGAGGGTTTGGCTCATTTTCACCATTTTTCCTCCATGGGAGCCGATTTGGAGCAACTTGGGAGCGCCATTTTCACCACCAAGTATGAGGTAAGTGGGTTATGTTAGTTTTGAGTAAATACATTGATTTTGTATAGATTTTAGCATGAAAATTGGTAGAAACTTGTGGTTGAGGGGAAAACCTAGAAAATTGGTATTTTCATATATTGACCATGATTTTGGACATTAAATTAAGAGTAAATTACATATTTGAGTTTGTGAGGTTATGGGTAAACTTTATCTTTGAAAAGTTTTGGAATCCGAGCACGTGAGCCCGAGGGCGTTTTTGTCAACTTTTCGATTAAGGTTAGAAATTGTTATAAATTGGATTATTGTGAGTAATTGAACATGTATTGATTGGTTTACATAATTATTGGCTAGTTTTGGAACGTTGTGCATCAATTTGAGTCTTCGGAAAGGCGTGGAATGCCTGTTGTGGAACTTCAGAGTGAGGTGAGTCTCCTTTCTAACCTTGTAAGAGGGAATTGTACCCATAGGTGAATTAATTGGATATGTGCTTCTATTTGTGGGGGCTACGTATGCACGAGGTGACGAGTGTCCGTGCATATCTACTATTATGCTTAAGTCCGGGTAGTCTAGGACCCAAACGCATGCTTTACTTGTAATATTTGCAATCTTGTTGTCAATTTGAATTGCTTAAAACATATTGAACATGTAAATGAATTTCTAAAAACTAGACATCGTTTCTTGACTTTTAAAAGAGAAACTTGCTTTTCCTGAATAATTGCTCCTTGATGAATTCTTGATTTGACTGTTTGAATGTGTTTATTTATTGTGGAACGGGCCGAACGCCTTAGTAGATTATATATATGCATCTATGATTCGCGCCATTCAACCCTCTGGCAGTGCACAATTTAAATATTGTTGGATCGGGTCGTATGACCTCGACATGATTTGTGCATGCTTGTATTGCTTGCCTTGAAATTTATTTATATTGATATTGTTTCTCCCTGGATTGAGAATAAATATATAATTGATGAAAATGAATTTGGAAATTTCCTTATGAATAAAAGAATTATTTACTTGCTTCATTCTATTGAGTTACAACTATGTTTATAAAATTCCTTGAATACTATATTATTGGTATATTATTATTGGACCATTAGCAAGTGTCGAAGTCGACCTCTCGTCTCTACTTCTTCGAGATTAGACGGGATACTTACTGAGTACACGTTATTTTTGTACTCATTTTACACTTGCTGTACATTTTTGTTGCACATGCACATGTACCTCTAGCTGACTAATGGGGGTAGAAGCATGGTTGATACGGAGACTTAGGTGAGATGCACTTCTCGAGACGGCCTGCAACTAGTAGAGTCTCTTTCAGAGTATTGTATTATATTTTCTCTACTGTCCAATTTGTATTTCGGATGGTTATTGTACTATATTATTTCCTAATAATTGCTCATGCACTTGTGACATCGGGTTCTGGGATGTCTATGGTATTATTCTGTGTTTTAAAATTGCTAAAGGTATCATTATTTATTCAGTGAAATTTATTATTTATTGTTTAAACGTATAAAATAAATGATTTCAGAAATATATAAAACGAGAAATTTCTAGTTATTTGGTGTTGGCTTGCCTGAAAATGGTGTCCGGTGCCATCACGACCCTTAGTGGATTTTGGGTCGTGACAACATGGTATTATAGAACTAGGTTCCCTCAGGTCTCACGAGTCATGAGAAAGTCTAGTAGAGTCTTGCGGATCCATACGGAGACGTCTGTACTTATCTTCGAGAGGCTATAGGGCTATTAGGAGCACTTCCCTTCTTGATTCCTCATCGTGCGATTTGATTCCTTTGAGACTTATACCTTTGTTCCCTTCCTACTCGATCTTATGCGACGCGAATTGCTTATTGTAAATCAAGAATTGAGGAATTTTAATGGTACTACAGATGTGGTGCAGGATGTCTCTCCCCGCGTGGTTGTTTGGGCTATTGTCATCGCCTTACTGAAGGATAGTCTGTCATTTCAGCTACGTAGTTGTACTTCTGAGAGCTTTGATGCCATGTACAAGTTTCTATGATGCTCATGAATGGTTATTGCACGGTGATGACGTGATGATGGGATGTTTATCTATGCGTGGAAACAATGTATGACTTGGAAGGAGGTTTTCTCGGTGCAAGATTCAGAGATTCAGTATTGTATTTCCGGCGAAGGAAAGTCAATCGGACTATAAATAATCAGGTTTAGGTTAATGGAGTAACGAGACTTGGTGTTTTCAAGTGTGGTTGAATTTTTATCTACGACGTGATGTCGTCGTCCTCGATTAAATGTGTTAAGTTCGCAGGTGTTATTATCTTCTTCAATTCTCCTTTGGGCGGCGAATTGTGAAATAGTGTCGGTGAAGTGACTATCGCAGATTGCGGTGTGCGATGGTTCATGATCGAATCAGTATTTCTAATGATGACGGCTCAAGGAAGATGATCTTCAAAAATGTTTAAAGTTAGTAGCGGTCTATTGGTTCAAGTTCTATTGAGATAGATTTTGATCTGAGGCATCATTTGAGCAGCAAAGGACGAGGAAGAACTTGTGGGAAGTGTCATGCGGTGGTTAAACTTCTAGAAGGCCAAATGTAAGAAGCGAAAGTCAAGTAGTTTTTTAAAGAAGCGAGTTTGCCAAAAGTGGGAGAGTGGCAGAGTAACATATGGGTTTAGTGGCAGGATAACTACACGACTTGAGAAAAAGTCTAGAGCGATTTGGGAATTTTAGTGGACGATGATTGGATCTACGGGCTTAATTTGAATTATTGACTATTATACGGCGGGAGATTTGATACAACAGAAAGGAGTTGCTTGATATGAAGAAGGATACAACATGACGTTGGATTGAAAGGTATTATTGCACATTTATTTGATGTTCGTAAGAAGTGAATGGACTAGTGCAATTGGTGAACGAGTACGAACTCAGGATGGGTTATTGAAGTCGTAATGATTGTACCTTGTGCAGTGACGTTGGAAGATGTCGGCGCGTAGTTTCCACAGTTGAGGTTGTCTCATGTGAGCAGATCAACGGTCGCATGGTTGGCAAAGCTTCTGCGAAGGATTCTACCGGCTACGGTAAAGAGATTAATCATGTGAATGTGGTTAATGATTCAGAGTATTCATGAAGGGTTTTACAGAAGGATTTCGAGGAATTTGGCGGTTTGATTGCGCAAGGGTATGTCAATAGGAGATAAGGAATCTTGGTTGGTTCTGGAGTTGTGTAATGGTGGTTTCAAGATAAGTGGGAGTCCCGCCGCCTACGATTAGGTTGCGTGGTTATCTACTTGTGAGGTTCGAGTTATCGGTGTAATTGTGAGTTATCACAGCTAAGAGAAAATAACATAAATGGTAATTTGAGCAAAGAAATTAATAAAGGTGTGCTATAGTTGGACTAATTGACTCATGTTCAGGCTTTGGGAAGATTCAGGATTTATGCTTCGTACATAGGTGATTTACAAGGGAAGTGATTCAGTCGGGTGCTTCATTGAGATGGGTATTCATGTGCCAGAAGATCGTTGCAGATGATTATATTTGGGACCAAGCCAGAGTGGGTGACTCTCAACAACGGTCCTAGTGAATTCAAAGGTTAAAAATGCGATGCCTAAGGATTCAAGCTCGTTGTATGGTTAAGAATCGAGCTTTTGCAGCGGATTATGATAAGAGGCTCAGTATGTTCTATGATATTTTCGGCTTGCAGTGTAGCATTTGGAGAAATGAGAGAAAATGACTTCACATTCGTAGAGGAATTATCATAATGGGTGTATTAGATGAGGATGCAAATATGTGTGCAACGAGGGAATGAATGGTTCATGGGTTTGGAGACAATGTGGTCTCGTGGAATGGGTCACTCAAGGTGAGTGATGATTTATGTTGGTGATGTAAGGAATGGATCTATTATTATTCTAAGGAAAGTTAAGGATTATTTAGAAGAAGTTAGATTGGTTAGCCATGGTCGAATTGGCATAGTGGTGGCGGTATGTGCGAGGATCGACGACCGCCGTATTGATTTTATTTGGAAGTATTCAAGTATTATGGCATGTTATGTGTAGGCGAATCTCGGAAGGGTTATGGTGGTTTAGACCACTACTTGAGGATTTGAATGTTCTACGGTTATGAGAATTTACTTGCGTGTTGCTATAGTTCTTTTGGAATGAGTTAAGTAAAAAGTTTCTATGTGATGAAGTGTTTACCATATTAGTGGTTTAGGAGCTATGATGAAATTCTTGTACTATCGCATATTGGCCTGTTAGGTGCAGACTTGTTATCTAGTGCGGAAGGTCGTGGGAGCGTACCTCACGGGAAGATTGTATAAGTGTGAAATGTAGTCACTTGATTGGTTGATGATTTAAACCAAGTGTGAAGATTGTGGTAATATCACTAATTTGAGAATGTATGCCTGGAGGGCACTCGGTTTATTGTGTTGTGGACTATGGAGGTTTGCTCCGGATATAAGGGTTATTCTTGTGAGTCATGGGAAAAGAGGTTATTATGGACCCTTGAAAGGTTATTAGCCTAGTATGGTGCGATCAAAATCGTCTTAAGGTCAGTGAGTGGATTTAAATATGAATATGGGCTCTATATCAGGCTAGATGTGTTCATTTCAGCATAGCACTCCTTATGGAGGAGTATTCGAACGTTGGATGTTATTTTGTCGTCAGCTATTTCATGTAATGCTATATTGTGTTGTGTGAGTTGCAAAATGGCTTGATAAATTTCTTATGTGTTGAGGTTCCGCATAGCGATGGTGTTATGTGAGCAGGATGGCTCTTGAGATTCAGATCATATACCACACCTCAGTTGTGCTTGAGTTTTGTAGCGTATGGCACTGTCTATCTCCCCAAGGATGGCATTATGCACTTAACGTGCTTGTGACCAATATTCGGTATTTTTGTAGTAATGAGAAATTTAGCCCGGTAAGTGTCTCCTTATGTGAATTTTATTTGTGGGTCAGGTGGCACGCCGCCACGGGTATGTAGTTTGGATCGGTTGCACGCCGCAATAGTGTGATGTTGAGCACAATTTCCTATGTTCTATTTTTGTGTGTTTTGTTTCGCATTTTTTTTAAGGAAGTCCATAATAGTTGCGTGAGTTGAGTAGTCCCTTCCAGAGTTTGTTTTCCTTATGTATCACGTTTGAGTTGGTAGCCTATTAGCACATTGTGGCATCATATGAGACTTTTGGTCATGTCTAGGGTGGCTTATTGCCTAAGCAGTTCGTACGGGGTGAGACAAGGTTATTAGATCTAGGATCATCGGATATATTAAGTATATTAAGAAGAAAACACCATTATTCTTGTCAGGAGTATAGACTCAATGAGTTGTCGACTCGGCAGTTGGTTATGAGTTTCCACGCATCTTCCATCGTGGAGGTATTGCAAAAGTTGGGACAAGCTTTACATATATCATGAGGTGCATGGTGAGCATTTGATTCAGGAAATGTCGGTTATTATAATCAGAGAAGGTTATTATGGTCCGTGAATGATGAGGTGCATGGTGAGAATTCAGCAAAGGTATGCATTCATGTTCGGGTACATCGTGTAGTAATTTATGTGGTATCATAGGTTAGAAGCAGGCATGGTAGAGAATTTTGGATGTTGGAACTGGGTTTGAAGCTTATTTGTTTGAACAAGAGAGAATATCTTCAGATTGGATCAAGTTAATGTGCTCAACTAAGCTTTGGTAGCACGGGTAGGTGTCTGTGATGACCCGACCGGTCGTCTTAAGAATTAACGCCTCGATTCCCCATTAACTGTTTCCCCTAAGTTCAGTTCTGCTATTTTGGTTTGCCAGGACGTTCGGTGTTGGGTTTCGGAGAGTTTTGGGACACTTAGTCCCTAAATGAGAGCTTAAGTGTTGAAAAGTGGTCCGTAGTCAGAACAGTGTGAAGACGACCTCCGAATGGAAATCTGATGGTTCCGTTAGGTAATTTCGGGGTTGAGAGCATGTTCGGAATGTATTTTGGAAGTCCGTAGCTCATTTAGGCTTGAAATGCCGAAGTTTGATTTGAAGTCTCCGATCTGATAGTGAGTTTTTGATCTGAGGGTCGGATTAGAATTCCGGAAGTTGCAATAGCTCCGTCATGTCATTTGGGATGTCTGTGCAAAATTTCAGGTCATTCAGACGTGTTTTGGTTAGGTTTTTTATCGAAAGTGTGTTTTGATGGAATTTGAAGTTCTTAGGCTCAAATCATTGATTAATTCGAGTTTTCAGCGTTATTTTAGGTGGTTTAAGGATTGGTACAAGTTTGAATAATGATATGAGATATTTCCGTAGGTTTGGTTGAGGTCCCGGGGGCCTCGGGTGTGTTTTAGATGCTCAACGAAACATTTTGGAGTTTGGAAATGTTACAGAAAATCCTTCAGTTGTGCAGGTCCCAAATCCTTCTTCGCGTTCGCGGTACCCTCCTCGCGTTCGTGTAGCTTTGGTCTCCTTCCTCTTCGCGTTCGCGTCCTCCTCTACGCGTTTGCGTAGAGTAATTCTGAATGAGGACAAGTTTTCTTCATTGCGTTTGCGATTAGTGCTCCGCGTTCGCGAAGCTTCACAAATTCCTTAACCATGTTCGCGTCAAGGCTGTTGCTTTCGCATAGCTTTATTGGACTCCGAGGGCTGGTCTTGATTTTATTCAACGCGTTCGCATAACCCCAGTCGCGTTCGCGTAGTTCACTGAACCGAGGACTTCGCGTCCCTTCCTTCACGATCGCGAAGGGCTTTTTTGGTCTCTTTATTTTTCCTTCTTCGCGAACGCGAGCTCCCTTCCGCGTTCGCGATGCTTTACGGACCTGAACAGTACTTAACATTAAAAAAATGAGGGTTTTGCCATTTTTATCAAAATACAAGTTTGAGAGCTCGGATTTGGGGGAAATTTGATGGTTTTTCGAAGGCAATCACTGGGTAACGATTCTCTACTCTCTTATGCATAAAACCCACTAATCTAATCACGAATTCATCCTTAATTTTGGATTTTTGAATGAAAATTAGGGAAAACTTCTTTGACCAAACTATTGAGTTTTGAGTGGGTGTTTGACCTCCAATTTGAGAGATTTTTATATGGTTAGACTCGTGAGAGTAAGAAGGTTCTGAAATATGTGAAAATTATCCGATTCCGAGATGTTGGCCTGAGGGGCATTTTTGTTATTTTGCCTAATTTAGCATCTTATCTTTGAATTTAATAGTACAATCAATTGGTTGAGATGTTATTTACAATATGTAATTGAATTGAATAGATTTGAGCCATTTGGAGTCGGATACTCGTGGCAAAAGTGTGATTTCGAGTTGATTTTGGAGCCGATTCGAGGTAAGTGACTTGTCTAACCTTGTGTGGGGGACCTTTCTCCTTAGGATATGATATGTGGTAATTGAGTGCCTTGTACGTGAGGTGACGAGCACGTACTTGAGCTAATTGTTGAGAAATCCGGTTTTTACTTAAGATATTGAGACTGAGCTTCTTTCATATTTGCCTTGTTTTACTTGCAGTTATAACCTGTGTTAGATTAGAAAAGCATGTTTAATTGATCTAACTTGCCTAATTGTTTAAGTTGCCTTAACTGTACTACCCGAAGCATGCTAGGCTAGTACTACCTCATGTTTGTCTTCTGTACTTCATATTCTGAATATCTTCTGGTTGTGGTTGCGCATTTATATTGAGACTACGGATGTGGGATTCCGGTAGCTCCCCCTTGTTTGTTTACTTTGGGACTGCGGATTCGATTCCCGATAGATCCCCTTGTTTGTTTACTTTGGGACTGCGGGTTTAATTCCTGATAGATCCCCCTGCACATTTACTTTGGGACTGCGGGTTCGATTCCCGATAGATCCCCTACACATTTACTTTGGGACTGCGGGTTCGATTCCCGAAAGATCCCACTGCACATTTACTTTGGGACTGTGGGTTAGATTCCCGATAGATCCCCCTGCACATTAATAGTTGGATTACGGGACGGTATCCCGGGAGATCCTTCGGATATACACATATGATGGACTACGGGACGGTATCCCCGGAGATCCTTTGGATATACACATATGATGGACTACGGGACAGTATCACGGGAGATCCACTGGTTAGTTGAGAAAAGGACTACATGACGATATCCTGGGAGATCCTCATTATTACCATTGGTATTGCGTTGTACTTATTCTGTGGTTGCTCTGTTCCTTGTGTATTTGATATTGCCTTGTTTATCTTGTTTTATTCAACTGCTGTACTCACTATTACTGCTTATTTTCATACTGTTGATTTATATTTTATTGCTTAACCTCAGTAGGGCCCTGACCTTCCTCGTCACTACCCAACCGAGGTTAAGCTTGGCACTTACTGAGTACCGCTGTGGTGTACTCATGCCCCTTCTGCGCATGTTTTTCATGTACAGATCCAGGTTCCTGCACCCAGGCGTACTATCATCGAGGCGGAGAGATCAAGCGGAGACTTTGAGGTATATCTACCGCGTCCGCAGAACATTACTTAACATTAAAAAACGAGGGTTTTGCCATTTTGATCAAAATACAAGTTTGAGAGCTCAGATTTGGGGGAAATTTTGAAGGTTTTTCGAAGGCAATCACTGGGTAACGATTCTCTACTCTCTTATGCTAAAAACCCACTAATCTAATCACGAATTCATCCTTAATTTCGGATTTTGAATGAAAATTGGGAAAACTTCTTAGACCAAACTATTGAGTTTGGTGTTTGACCTCCAATTTGAGAGATTTTTATATGGTTAGACTCGTGAGAGTACGAAGGTTCTAAAAAATGTGAAAATTATCCGATTCTGAGATGTTGTCCTGAGGGGCATTTTTGTTATTTTGCCTAATTTCGCATCTTATCTTTGAATTTAATAGTATAATCAATTGGTTGAGATGTTATTTACAATATGTAATTGAATTGAATAGATTTGAGCTATTTGGAGTCCGATATTCGTGGAAAAAGTGTGATTTCGAGTTGACTTTGGAGTCGATTCGAGGTAAGTGGCTTGTCTAACCTTGTGTGAGGGACCTTTCCCCTTAGGACATGATATGTGGTAATTGAGTGCCTTGTACGTGAGGTGACGAGCGCGTACTTGAGCTAATTATTGAAAATCCGATTTTTACTTAAGATATTGAGACTGAGTTTCCTTCATATTTGCCTTGTTTTACTTGCAGTTCTAACCTGTGTTAGATTAGAAAAGCATCTTTAGTTGATCTAACTTGCCTAATTGTTTAAGTTGCCTTGACTGTACTACGCGAAGCATGCTAGGCTAGTACTACCTGATGTTTGTCTTTTGTACTTCATATTCTGAATATCTTCTAGTTGTGGTTACGCATTTACATTGGGACTAAGGATGTGGCATTCCGGTAGCTCCCCCTTGTTTGTTTACTTTGGGACGGCGGGTTCGATTCCCGATAAATCCCCTTGTTTGTTTACTTTGGGACTGCGGCTTTGATTCCCGATAGATCCCCCTGCATATTTACTTTGGGACTGCGGGTTCGATTCCCAAAAGATCCCCCTGCACATTTACTTTGGGATTGCGGGTTCGATTCCCGATAGATCCCCCTGCACATTTACTTTGGGACTGCGGGTTAGATTCCCCTGCACATTGATAGTTGCACTACGGGATGGTATCCTGGGAGATCCTTCGGATATACACATATGATGGACTACAGGACGGTATCCCGGGAGATCCACTGGATAGTTGAGAAAAGGACTACAGGACAGTATCCTGGGAGATCCTCATTGTTACCATTGGTATTGAGCTGTACTTATTCTGTGGTTTCTCCGTTCCTTGTGTATTTGATATTGCCTTATTTAGCTTGTTTTATTCCACTGTTGTACTCACTATTACTGCTTATTTTCATACTGTTGATTTATATTTTATTGCTTAACCTCAGTACGGCCCTGACCTTCCTCGTCACTACCCAACCGAGGTTAGTCTTGACACTTACTAAGTACCACTGTGGTGTACTCATGCCCCTTCTGCGCTTGTTTTTCATGTGCAGATCCAGGTTCCTCCACCCAGGCGTACTATCATCGAGGCGGAGAGATCTAGCAGAGACTTCGAGGTATATCTGCCGTGTCCACAGACGAGGAGTCTCTACTCTATTCCAGCTTTAGTAGTTAGCTTATCTTTTCTTTCAGTTGTTTAGATATTCTGGAGTTAGAGCAGTGTTTTACATTTCTATTAGCATGTGTTTCCCGTGGAGTTTTCGGGTTTTGGGATTGAGTTGTAGACTTTCGTATTTCTTTTGAGTTGTATAGGCCGAGCGGCCTTATATGCAGCTATTATTTTACATATGTTCAGTTTTAATTAATTATTTACGCGAATTATATTGAATTTTTGCATTGTTAGGCTTACCTAGTTGTAGGAACTAGGTGCCATCACGACATGTTCATGGAGGGTGAACTGGGGTCGTGATAGTGTCCAAGGTGTTAAACAGTGATTTCGGATAGCTCCACTGCAGTTCTCATCACGTTCAAGGACGAACGCATGTTTAAGTGGGAGAGAATGTAAGGACACGACCAGTAATTTTGAGCTCTAGCACATCGTTCGGCAGTTTGAGGTCGTAAGCAACTTCACATCAGGTATTATGACTTGTACGCATGGTCGAAATTGAATTTTGGGAAGTTCGGAGTTGATTTGGAAAGAGAATTCTCATTTCAAAAAACTTTAAGTTGGAGGAATTGAAAAGGATTGGATAAAATGACCTCAAAATTGGGATTTGAAGGTTTCAACAAGTTCATATGATGATTTTGGACTTTGACATATGTCCGGATATGGATTTGGATCCGGTAGCATTTTGCCGACTATTGTGGAAGCTAACATTATAGAAGAATTTCATAAGTTTGGGTTGAAGTGCCTTTCAGTATTCTCGATGTTCGTTTGGGATTCCGAGTCTCAGAATAGCTCTGTATAGTGATTCTGGTAGTGGGAGCGCGATCGAAAGTGGATTTGGAGGCCCGTAGGTCATTTTGGAGTCGTTTCGCTAAAGTTAGAAATTTGAAGGTTTTTTAGAAGTTTGACTGGAAGTGGACTTCTTGATATCTGGGTCTAATTCTGATTCCGGAAGTTGGAGTAGGTCTATAGTGTCAAATATGACTTGTGTACAAAATTTGAGGTCAATCGGAGGTGATTTGATTGGTTTCGGCATCGAATGAAGAAGTTTGAAGTTCTAAAGTTCATCATGAAATGAAGAGTGATTTGTGATTTTAGCGTTGTTTGATGTGATTTGAGGTCTCGAGGAGGTTTGCATTATGTTTTGGGACTGGTTGGTATGATTGATTGGTGTCCCGGGGACCTCGGGTGGATTCCGAATGGTTAACATATCAATTTTGGAATTTCAGGAAGAATTGAGGCAGCTGATATTTGGTGTAACTACACCTGCGAGGTTTTGGCCACAGGTGCAGTGCCGCAGAAGAGGCCATGGGGTCGCAAATACGGTTTAGGCAGAGAAGGGCAGTGACCGCAGGTGCGGAACTTTACCCGTAGGTACGGGTGCGCATTTGCTAACGAGACTGCAGAAGCGGATTTTTGGACTAGAGCTTGGGACCACAGAACCAGAATTAGAAACGCACCTGCGGGACCACAGAAGTGGTCAAGTGACCGCAGGTGCGAGAAGTGGGCTGGGCAGTGGGTTCTTTTAAAATGAGGGTTTGACTCGGTTTCACCACTTTTCCTCCATTAGAGCCGATTTGGAGCAACTTGGGAGCGCCATTTTCACCACCAAGCATGAGGTAAGTGGGTTATGTTAGTTTTGAGTTAAATACATTGATTTTGTATAGATTTTAGCATGAAAATTGGTAGAAACTTGTGGTTGAGGGGGAACCTAGAAAATTGGTATTTTCAGATATTGACCACGATTTTGGGCATTAAATTAAGAGTAAATTACATATTTGAGTTTGTGAGGTTATGGGTAAACTTTATCTTTGAAAAGTTTCGGAATCCGGGCACGTAGGCCCGAGGGCATTTTTATCAACTTTTCGATTGAGGTTAGAAATTGTTATAAATTGGATTATTGTGAGTATTTGAACATGTATTGATTGGTTTACATAATTATTGGCTAGTTTTGGAACATTGTGCATCAATTTGAGTCTTCGGAAGGGCGTGGAATGCCTGTTGTGGAACTTCGGAGTGAGGTGAGTCTCCTTTATAACCTTGTAAGAGGGAATTGTCCCCATAGGTAAATTAATTAGATATGTGCTTCTATTTGTGGGGGCTACGTATGCACGAGGTGACGAGTATCCATGCATAGCTACTATTATGCTTAAGTCCGGGTAGTCTAGGACCCAAAAGCATGCTTTACTTGTAATATTTGCAATCTTGTTGTCAGTTTGAAATGCTTAAAACATACAGAACATGTAAATGAATTACTAAAAACTAGATATCGTTTCTTGACTTTTAAAAGAGAAACTTGCGTTTCCTAAATAATTGCTCCTTGATGAATTCTTGATTTGACTATTTAGATGTGTTTATTTATTGTGGAATGGGCGAAACGCCTCAGTAGATTAAATAGATACATCTATGGTTCGCGTCATTCGACCCTCTGGCAGTGCACAATTTAAATATTGTTGGATTGAGTTGTAAAACCTCGGCATGATTTGCGCATGCTTGTATTGCTTGCCTTGAAATTTATTGATATTGATATTGTTTCTCCCTGGCCCTAGAATAAATATATAATTGATGAAAACGAATTTGGAAATTTCCTTATAAATAAAAGAATTATTTGCTTGCTTCATTTTATTGAGTTACAACCATATTTATAAAAGTCCTTGAATACTATATTATTGGTATATTATTATTGGACCATTAGTAAGTGCCAAAGTCAACCTCTCGTCTCTACTTCTTTTAGATTAGACGGGATACTTAATGAGTACACGTTGTTTTTGTACTCATGCTACACTTGCTGTGCATTTTTGTTGCACAGGCACATGTACCTCTAGCAGACTAATGGGCGTAGCAGCATGGTTGATACGGAGACTTAGGTGAGCTGCACTTCTCGAGACGACACACAGCCAGCATAGTCTCTTTCAGAGTACTGTATTGTATTTTCTCTACTGTCCAATTTGTATCCCTGACGGTTATTGTACTATATTATTTACTAGTAATTGCTCATGCACTTGTGACACCCGGTTTTGGGATATCTATGTAGTATTTTGTATTTTAAAATTGTTAAAGGTATCATTATCTATTCAGTGAAATTTATTATTTATTGTTTAAATGTATAAAATAAATGATTTTAGAAATATCTAAAATGAGAAATTTCTAGTTATTTGGTGTTGGCTTGCCTGACGATGGTGTCCGGCACCATCACAACCCTTAGTTGATTTTGGGTCGTGAAAGAAGTCGACAAGGCAAAGATTGAGGTGATTTCTAACTTTCCACCTCCAACTTCGGTGAAAGGCGTGCAGAGTTTCTTAGGCCACGTGGGATATTACCGGCGTTTTATCAAGGATTTCTCTAAAGTGATGAACCCATTATGCATGCTTTTGGAGAAAGATGCTAAATTTCACTTCAATGATGATAGCATGAGAGCTTTTGAATTACTAAAGTTCAAGTTGACTACTACTCCCATTATCACCGCTCCAATTTGGGGTGTTCCTTTTGAGCTCATATGCGATGCAACTGATGAAGCGGTAGGGGCTATTTTGGGCAATGCATTAACAAGATTTTTCATCCAGTCTACTATGCTAGTAAGACCATGAATAGTGCCCAAGTCAACTACACTGTTATGTAGAAAGAGCTCTTTGCCATTGTGTTTGCTATTGTGAAGTTCTGCCCGTACTTGATGGGTGTAAAAGTGATTGTCCACACGGATTGTGCGGCACTTCGTTATCTTATGAGCAATAAATATTCCAAAGCCATGTGATGAGATGGATGATTTTGTTGCAGGAGTTTGATATAGACATCCAAGATCAAAAAGGAAGTGAAAACTAAGTGACGGACCACTTGCCTCGTTTGGAGGAGGAAGGGAGGCCGCATGATGGCCTTGAAATCAATGACTCCTTTCCGGATGAGAAACTCTTAGCTATTTTAATGAAAGAGGTGACATGGTTCGCAGATCTAGCAAATTTTCTTGTAAGTGGTGTCATCCTGGATGAGTTATCTTCAAACCAAAGGAAGAATCTCAAACAGGATTGTCAAGACTATTATTGGGATGAACTGTACCTTTTCCGGATTTGTACGGATGGAGTGATTAGAAGATGTGTAGTGGAGGAGGAACAATGTGAAATCCTTGGGGCTTGTCATTCTTCTCCGTATGGTGGCCACATGGTGAAGCAAGAACGATGGCCAAAGTGCTAAGTTGCGGTTTCTATTGGGCCACTCTTTACAAGGATGCAAATTATCCCGTCAAGCGTTGTGATGAATGTCAAAGGGCCAGTGGAATCTCAAAGAAAAATTAAATTCCCCTCACTACCATTTTAGAGATTGATATTTTTGATTCGTGGGGTATTGACGTCATGGGTCCTTTTGTTAGTTCTTGTGGAAACACCTATATCTTGGTCATGGTTGATTATGTGTCCAAATGGGTTGAGGCCGTTGCTTTACCCAACAATGAAGCGAGAAGTGTGGTGGCATTTTTGAAGAAGAATATTTTGACAAGGTTTGGTACTCCGGGAGCTATCATAAGTGATGGGGGGTGTCGCATTTTTGCAACAAAGCTTTTGACACCTTACTAACCAAGTATGGTGTCACTCATAAATTCACGACTCCGTATCATCCACAAGCAAGCGGTCAAGTGGAAGTCTCCAACCGGGAGATAAAGAGTAGTTGTCTAAAATAGTGAATGCTAACCGGACGGATTGGTCCAAGAAACTTGATGATGCTTTATGGGCTTATAATACGGCTTACAAAACACATATCGGAATGTCTCCATACCGGTTGGTGTTCGGAAAAGGTTGTCATCTTCCAGTGGAACTTGAGCACAAAGCCATGTATGCTTTAAAGAAGTTGAATCTTGAGTGGGATGTCGCTGCCAACTTAAGGGTGGTATATTTGAATGAGTTAGATGAGTTCTAGCTCCATGCATACACAAGTTCGTCCTTATACAAATAGAAGATGAAATATCTTCATGAGAAGTACATTTGGAACAAAGAGTTTAAAGAGGATGATGTTGTGTTGTTGTTCAATTTACGATTACGGATGTTTCCTAGAAAGTTAAAGTCAAAATGGAGTGGCCCGTTTGAGTTTGTGGGTGTGACACCCTTTGGTGCATTGGACTTGAAGAATAAAAATGATGATGTACTAGAGTCAATGGTCATCGGGTAAAGCACTATTTGGGAAAAGTTGGTGATGGCCACATCGTGGCGGTAATTCATTTTAAGTGATGGTAATCTGCATCGTGTCATGACATTAAATCAAGCACTTTTTTGGTAGGCAACCCACGTTTCTTTTTCTTTTTCTTTAGATAGGTCTTATTTTATGCTAACTGGATTTGAAGTGTGTTGCAGGAATGAGTGTGCTTTATAGGAACTGTGCTCAGAAAAATTGGCTAAGTATGTAAAGAGTGAAGACCACACATATATTGTGTGGACCGCACATGTATTGTGCGGACCACACAATTTTGAATTTTACAATAGAAGGCAATTACGGCCGCACAACTTGAGATGGGAAAATGCAAACTCTCGGAAGTTTGTTTGTCAGAGAAACAACCAAAGTCCGGCGGTACAATAAAATCTGCAGTCCACACCAAAATATGCGGCCGCACAGCTAAATATGTGGACCGCAGATCATCAAAGGAAATTGAAACTCCTAGTAACAGAGTGTGGACTACAGAAGGATTTCTGTGGCCAAACTTGTCTCTTAATTTCTTATCCAGACCCGTTGTATATAAAAAGTAACCTTAAGGATACTATACAAGTTTTTCACTCTATGAACACTAAAAAAAGGCTAAAACTTTGCACGCATATATTCAATCATCTACCACGCCAAATTCAAATTTGTGATTATTCCTTAGCACTGCTTCATCACTGATATGCTTCAATTACTCATATATTTCTCAATTTTAGTCTAATTTTCTATTTGTAAGTTATTTTTGACCATTTGTCACTAGAAGTCAATTTTATATCCATGTGGGGTGTAATTGTGTTGGGTAAACTCCTAGTTGCTATTTGGGGAATGGGTATCTTGATTATCATGTTTAATTACTATTAGCATGTCCAATTTGTGCAAAAAATTGAAACCCTTAGAAATCTGCCCAATTTAATTTTGAAATCTGCGGCCGCACAAGAAATTGTGTGCTCCACTAAAGTATAGATTAGGGCAGCTGGTGATGCAAAATTTTGCGGACTGCACTTGAAATTTTGTGGACTACAGAAATTCAATTGCGACCACAAAAAAGTGTGTGCTGCTGCAGATCAGGTCAATCTCTATCTTCAGAGAGTTGCTATTTTAAGGTACCTATTGTGCGGACGCAATCATAATTGTGCAGACCACACTTCAGATGTGCGGTCATACTCAAAATTATGTAGACTGCAGTTTTATCTATGTGGGCGCAAGTTCAAATTGTGCGGTCCGCACAACCTAGCTGTGGCCGCACTTGCAATTGTGCGGACCGACTTCCCCACTCTATAAACATGTTGTGCTATGTGACTTTCTGTTTATCTGCACTTAAACTAGAATTGACTCCTACTGCTGCTTGTTACAGAAAATAGTTAGATCACGAGGTCGTGGTGATATATCAAAGGGGAGGGGTGAACCTTCCAGAGACTGAGGCAAGAGTGCCTTACCCCTCACCTTTCAAAGAGCTATATCCAAAAAAGCAACAACCGGCCAAGGTAGAGTTGTAGAACCTACCAAATCAAGCTCTTATGTCCCGTCTATGGAAGCATCGGAGGGCAACTTAGTGCAAGAGCATCCTATTGTACAATCACAGCCACAACAGTTTCAGGGAAGATATCAACTCCGAGATGAGCCTTCTACCTCTGAGAGCACTTCCGAGGGTTCAGAAGGTGACAGTCTTGCTTCAAAGCCCTTATCTACACATGCCCCTGTTGCACTAACTACTACAGTGGATATTGATGATATTCTGGATGATGGCCGATGGGGTGATACTAGAGTTGCCTTCCTTGAGAGGTCGAAGAAGAAAGAGATGTGGGAAGATAGGTTTGTTTAGGAGTGGGCGTCGGTCGATTCAGTCGGTTATTATGAAATTTCGGTTCGGTTTATCGGTTTTCGGTTTTGTAATATTAATAACCAAATCAAACCAAGGTATTTAAGGTTCGGTGCGGTTTTTTCAAAGTACGGTTCGGTTATTTACAGTTTATTTTTCGGTTTTAAACGGTTCAAGGAAATTAGAAATTAGAAAAGTTTCGAGTTCAGTATTCACGTTATGAAGTAGAGCAGCGGCCATATGAAAATTTTGAGTGTGTGCGACCATATATGGTCCGTGCATTAATATAAATAGATACATGACTATGTATTCATTAATATAAAAAGTTTCTAGAGTTTGTGCATATCCTTTTTAATCCTTCTTTAGAACTGGTCGCACCATATGAAAATTTTAATATATATGTTTCTCAAATTCATCATTAAGAGTTTGTGCATTAATATAAATAGATATATGACTATGTATGGCATATAAGAGTCTGTGCATATATATATTCTATTGATATACCCCTAATTTAATCTTTGTCAATTCCAGTTCTTTGCACTTGTCCTGTCTCAAGACATTAGTATGTATCATACCTGATTTCTATTGATTTCATATTTACTGATAAGAATAGAGAACAAGCTAAGCAAAAGAATTAACACAGCAGTTCAGTTTTTTGGTTTAACCGAAAATCGAAATACAAAAACCATAAATCGCACCAAAAAACTGAAAATTAATAATTTTAAAACCATGCATCGACCGAAAAACCGATTTAACCGAAATCGAAAAACCAAAATTTATGCTTCGTCCGGTTTTTCGGTTCGGCTGGTATTATGCCCACCCCTATGTTTGTTAGACTGGCTTCCTTTACATGTTTCCGAGATTGGTGGTCGGTAAGATCTCTCACTCTTGATCATCAGTTCATGCTGAAAGACCTTGATAAATACATCCTGGCAGTGTTGAGATGGTTTCGGGAGCGGAAGGGGTGGATGTGGTTCACCCAGAGTGTGGTAGATGCCAAGGAATACCTAGTCCGAGAATTTTACGCTAATATGGTGCATATAAAGAAAGAGACCAAGGTAACAAAAGTGAGAAATATAAAGGTGAGATTCAATCAGAACACCATGAACACATATTTAGGGTTTGAGGATATGGATCCTGTGCAATACCTGGAAAAGTTAGCACTGGAAGATGCAGCTCGACCATGGCTAGCTAAAATTCTTGCAGCTCCAAGGCCGCCTCTAGCATGGATCACAGTAGGGGTTTCTATTCAGCGGAACACCCTAAACTTTGAGGCAAAGGGATGGCACACATTCGTGTGTAGCATACTAGACCCGTACCAAAATGAAACAAATTTTCCAATTCCGCAGGCAGTGCTAGTCGCCTCTAACATGGACGGGTACTCAATCAATGTGGGTGTCGTGATGTCGGCCAACATGTCTGTGGTCGCCAGGCAAGGTGACACATCCTACTCGTATCCTAACACTATCACTGAGTACCTTACAGATACAAGGGTGGAGCCGAGGGATTTTGATACCAAGGTGCGGACGAAGAAGCCTTTATCATGGTATTCCTTGATGGGTGGTGGAAACCCAAAGAAAAAGGATCAACCCTCTACTACTGCAAGCTACTATGATGAACCCGCTTGGGCAACTGCTGAGACAGTTGATGTGCAATCTACTTCAGCAGAGCCTTTTGTTAGTGCAACAACTATGCCTCCACCTCCTTCTTCAGGTTATTCAGCATTTGTTACTTCCACCTCGGCTTTCAAGCCGGTGCACATGCCTACTCATCCATTATCTGCGATGCGAGTCTCCTAGACACTAGCGAGCCTCAACAACTGGATGCAGACAGTCACTGCAAAGCTGTGTGACATATCCAGTATTGTTGCAACATAGTCATCCACTCCGGCACCCCGGATTCCTCCTATAGTTGAGGATATATTGAAGAAGATCTTGGAGAACCAGACCAATATCATGAACACCTTCATAGCACATGGAGTAATGATCGAGGAGTTGGGGAAGCAGGTAAAGAAAATGAAGAAATCCAGGCATCAAAGGAATCAGTTGTCGGGCTGAGGAGGACGGTTACGCTGCTATGGACACGGAGATGTCCAAGGCCACATAGGGAGTCCTCTTCACTCTTCCCCTTATTTATTCTTATTTTGTTAAGCATTAAGGACAATGCTTATTTTTATTTGGGGGGATGGAGTTTATTTTCTATTTGGGTGATTTTTAGACATTTGGTTTGTAATAACTGGCAATATTTTCGTCTTTCTCTTTATTCTGTATATATATTCTCTCCGTTCTCTCTTGATGTATATATTATCTCTTTTACTCGCTCATTATGTATATTCATTATGCTTTTAGTAGTTTACTTTGTAGCTTCTTTATTTGTTTCTTATTAGTCAATGTTTAATTTAGTAGCTTCTTGTTTAATCTAATAGCTTCTTTTTAATTTAGTAGCTTCTTTTTATGTTTTATTGGACAATAAGCCTTTAGTTTTCTTAATGCTACAGTTCTTTCCAAAGGTATTTCTATGTGAACCGGGTGACTCTTCCCAGCGATGGATGGCGTGATAACCTTCTTAAGGGATTGAGTCCGTTTGGTATTTAGGTAAGAATAGTAGTAATAATGAATTTTAAAAAACACCTAATTGAGTCAGGATCGAAGAGTCAAACATGTTTCACTTGGTACCAACACACTTAACTATATGCTTATGATTAAAAATAAGATTTTTGGAAATAAATAGCTCTAGTTAGTGACCTTCTAACTCTTGTGCTGACTTAAGCAATCATCGACTGGTTTAGTCGAAGCATAGTGATTTTCCATATTGAATATGGTCATTGTGAGCCCTCGACTCTATCCTTTTTAATAATCCAGTTGTGTGAGAGGTGAGATGTTTTTGTTGCAAGACAAGTACCCATGCGAATGGTCTAGAAATTGCCTCGAATGTGTTCCGAGGCAAAATTTTAAGTTTTGCTTGGCTTGAGAAGTAATTGTAGGCTTTCATTGACCCGCTTGAAATTTCCATAGCCCACCAATGTTGTTATCCCAAGTCAACACATTTGATCCTAAAACCTTTCTCATTTTGTAACCATGTTACAAGCCTTTACCCGTTTTATCGTTACCCTCTCTTGGCACCCGAACTTTCCTTAACACTCTTGTGAAATAATTGGCTAAAATCATAAATTTGGGGAAGAGACGAGGAGTTTGAAAAAGGTATCAAGGCACAAAAAGAGAAAACAAATGAAGAGAATGAAAGGCAAGAAAAAGAAAGAAAGACAAAAAAAGTGAATAAATTGAAGAGTTGAAGGAATTCAAAGAAAAGTAATTATGCAATGGAGAAACCAAAGAAGGAGAAACGAATACCATGATCAAGAAAGAGTGATGTTAAGTATTTCTAGTCCCCTAAGGAAAAGAAAATTCCTCAAAGAGTTGGAAAAGTATGAGCCAATAAGACAAAATGGAATGCTTAAGGAAGGATGAACCCGTTATATCATAGCATATCTAACCTTATCCAAAAGCCTTCATTGCATTCCGAAAAGGCCCGACGTGATTTCAAGCCCAGTGAGATTACATTAGTGGTGATTTACATGAGGGTCAAGCCTATGGTACTTAGAGTCATACTTGCGACATTCTTTTGATAGAGATGAGCGAACCTTTCACAAATCTTTGGATTGAGTGCTACATTCTTAAGTGAGATATGCTAACTGATAGTAGAGGAGGAGGAGTTTTGGATTCACAATGATAGACATGAAAGAGAGAGCTTCCATGATGAATAAAGTCAACTCTTGATGCTCAAGTGTCACATTAGAACTATTTGTGCTTAAAAGTTCAACCCGCTGCCTTGTTGATAATTTATAAGTGTTGTGGGTAATTGTTGGTCCCAATTGATGTGTTATTGATGCATCTTTGATTAGCTAGAATAGATCTTAACTTGTGGAGGTGGTAATTAACATTTTTGCTTGAGGACAAGCAAAAAAATTAAGTTTGGGGGAGTTTATAAGTGGAGATTTTGACTACTTTTAGCACCTTTTAGCTCTCATATTAGTCCAAAAGCGCTTAATTGTGTTTCCATAAACTGATGAAATGTGCGTAGTTGCAAGAATAGTGGAACATGAGATCTCAATATGAAATCCAACTCAACAAGGAGTGATCTGAACTTAAGGATAAAAACAGGCACAAAAGCTCAAAAGTGCGGACCCCAGATTATCTACGGCTGCAGGATGTGAAGAAATGCCCATTAGAGAATGTGAAAGTGCGGCCGAAGAAACTAGGAAAGAGAAAAAGTTCATAGAACCTGCATCTCAAGTTCAACAAAAGTGTGGAACGCACAATTATTGTGCGGAACAGCTACGCGGCCGCAGTCAGATTTGTGCGGACCACAGAAGAGCAAGGTGCGGCCGCAGATACATTTGTGCAGACCGTAGAAAGAGAGAAGTGCGGCAGCAGTTCAGAATTATGCGGCCGCATGTTTCTAATCATGTCAGGCTGAAGCAATGTGCGGACCGCACATGGAATTGTGTGACCCCAGAACCTCCGTAAGGGCATTTTTATCCGAAAATTCCAGCCTTGTATAAGTAGAATAGTTTCACATTTTTAGGTCAAGTTTTGACATCAGCTACTACAGTAGACGATTTTCTTTAATCTCTTTAGTATTTTTTGCTATTTTGAGCTTTTTGAATATATATTTCATCATTTTAATTATCAATATGGGTTTAATTATTATTTCTTCTACTATTTCTTCTATCTTAAGAATGAGTAGCTAGATTCTCACTAGGGTTGTGACCCAACCCTGGAGTGTAATCTTAATGGGTGTTTGATTTATTGCTTATTTATGATGTGGTGTTCATTATTTAGCCTTGTTCTTGATTTTAATTGTAGAATTAATGGTTGCAAACATTATTTCATGCCTATTTGACTTAGTCTCTACTTGAGAAAGAGAGACTTAGCATAGGAAAACTTGGCTAACAAGACATTGGGTCAATCGAGAGATTGATAAGCCATTTAAAGGGTTGAACCTAGAGATAGTAAAACCCGACTTGAGCTCTTTATAAACCGTTTTGTTTAATACCCATTTTGACTTGAGAAAGTCAAATTGGGAAAAATCACTCTCTAACTGAGAGGTATTGAGTGGGTACTTGAGTGTTAACAGCTATAATATACCCCCGACCAACAAAACAAGAATTAAAGTTTACAACCCGTTAGGCAAACACCTAGGTAAAGGTCATAGCCCTAGGACTTTTATATCATTTGAAAAATAACAACAAAAACAGTTTCCTAGTTTCAATTCTCGAAACTTCGATTCGTGACAACTACTCATACGTGCCAAAGAGACTTGTTTCCTTACCCTCGCATGCGTCATATGCATATTAGTTTAAATTAGGCCTAGAAACAACTCAAGTTTATGGAAATGCAATTTGAGATAATTCAAGCTCATACACTATAATATATACCCCCCAAGTCCCATTCATAGCTCCTTATGGGAAATCGACCACGACTCCTTGTTGGGTATTACTTTTGCATCGACTATTTTATAACCTCAAATAGAGGTGTGACTTGGATGAGATCAGCGAGCACCTGTGATTTTATCATTGTTCGAGGCTGGTATGTGATATCATGCTCACTTAGCTATATAGACTATTTCGCCAGCCTCCCCAACAGCTCTGTTTTATGTAAAATACTTCTTAAAGGAAAAGTAATAACGACCGAGATAGGGTGGCACTAGAAGGTCTAAGCCTTCGTGAAGCTACGACCAGGGCCAGGGCTAATTTCTCGACAAGTGCGACTGCACTTACAATTATGCGGTCCGAAAAAGAGAAGAATCAGAGAGCTGGGATTAAGTCCAAAGTCAAGGAATGCGGACCGCACTAAAATTGTGCCGCCACAGAAGCAAGAGTGCGGCCTCACTCACAAATGTGCGGTCCGCACAAGAAGAAGGAGTGCGGCCGCAACCCAAAATTGTGCGGCTGCAGAGATAGAACCTATCAAGCCAAGTCTATTTTTACGAACCACACACATTATTTTGCAGCTGCACAACCTCCACAGGGGCATTTTCATCAGATATATTCAGCTTAGTATAAATAGAACGTTTTGTCATTTTTAGGTTAAGAAAAGTTTTTGGGAGAGGACCTGAGCTGTTTTCTTTACTGTTTTGAGTAACATTGTACTAGATTAGCTTATAAACATTATATTTTCTTTCCCTAATCAATTATTATGCATTCCATCTTAATTTATTCTTTAGTTTTTTCATTTTTCATAAGTAGCTAAATTTCTAGCTAGAGTTGTGGCCCAGCCCTAGTGTGGGTACTTAATGTGTGTTTGATTTAGGGGTTGTTTGTGATTGGGTTAGTGATATTTGTTAGATCTAGTTTTAATGATGCAAATAATATATCTCTGCAAGAAATCAATTACAGGAGAACAAGGAATCAAGAAGACACTACAAGATCGCTGAAGTCAATCTCGATGCCTAAGGAAAGAAATCAATCAGCAAGGATCAAGCAAATCAATAAGCAAAACTGGATGCCTAAGGAAAGCAATCAATCAACAACATAATCAGCAAAGACTAATGGGCAGCCGCGATGGAAAGAATCAAGCAAGGCTAATCTTAAGGCATGAATCACGGCCAACATATCCGAAAGATCGAAGATCCTGTAACGATTACTAAGCGGCTAATTTCAGAAGAACCAACAATCAAGGAAGCAAGCTTTCATTACATACAACTATTAAAGGAAAGATATCAAGGAAAAGCAATGGCTAGCTATCTTATTCTTGGAAAGAATCAATCTCTTTCCAAGGATCAAATCCCTTGGGTTGTCAAGCCTCGATCTTCATCAAAGTATTTATACCCAGCCTTAACCTTAGTCACGCATACTTTGATCGAACCAAAATCCCTCTCTTTGTTCTAGTGCAAACAAACAATGTAGTTCACTAAGATCTGTTGTGTAACAAGTCAGATAAAAAGGAGAGTATAACATTGGTGAGGCATTGTATAAAAAAGAAATGAGTGTTAGAGGAACTGTGTTATCAAGTCATTTCCACTATACTCAGAGAAACACATTTACTAAAGAGAACTCCCTTGCAACCCAAGGGGAATGGAGTAGGATTCAAAAACCAGTATAAAAATTTCGATGTCTTTAATTCATGCACTTACTTTCTGCATTTTACTTTCTGTCACTATAACTGTTGAATTGTTATATCTAGTCGACTATTTGATAAACTAGTCAAATAATAAGAGATTAAGTTTTAAAGAATATACAATTCACCCCCTCTTTTACTTTCAATTGGTATCAGAGAAAGACTCACATTTTTCTTTTGCTTAACAGTTTGTGAGAAAAGATCATGGCAAATCAAGTTATCATAGGACCTCTCTTTAAGGAAGGAACTTCACAAGTTAGAACACCATATTTTAATGGACAACATTTCTCCCATTGAAAAGTGCGAATGAAGATCTTTACCAAGGCCTATGACATCAAAGTTTGGAGGGTCATCAAAAAGGGAAACTATCCCTTACCTGCTGCTACTCCACCACTTGCCGATCCTGAAGATATAGATTCATATATAAAAGAGAAATTGGAAGTGGTCAAACTTAACAATAAATCAAGGAATTTGCTTCGTAATGCTATAAGTGGTGAAGAATATGAGAAAATCTCAAGTTGTGACACAACCAAAAGAAATATGGGACAAGTTTGAGGTCACATATAAAGGAACTAGCAAGGTAAAGGAAACACATATCAACATGCTAGTTCATGATTATGAACTCTTCTCAATGAAAGAAGGAGAATCCATTGAAGAGATGTTTGCCAGATTCAGCAAAATAATTAGTGATCTAAAGGCATTTGGCAAGCCCTATACCAGTGGTGATCAAGTTAGAAAAATTCTCAAAAGTTTGCCAACCACATGTTAGACCAAAGTAGCCACACTGGAATCTCAAGATCTAAACAAACTATCCTATGATGAGCTACGAGGAGAAATCATAGCTTTCGAAGGGACGCATCTCAAGAAGACTAGTCAAGAAGAGAAAAAGAAAATAGTCTCATTCAAGGCCTCAACTGAAACAGCTGAAAACGAAATTGATGATGATCCTGGAGCTATATAAGAAGAGATTGCTATGCTATCAAGAAACATGGATGGATTAATGAGAAGATTTCGGAATACAAAGAAAGGAAGAATTTCACCAAGACGATCCATGCAATACAATGAACAAGATAAGAATGATGGAAAGTGCTATGAGTGTGGAAGATTTGGGCACATTCAAGCAGGCTGCCTAGAACTAAAAAGAAATATCTCTAGAGGCTTTAACAAAAACAAATCTTTCAGAAGCTAGAGTGATGAAGACAACTCAGATCATGAAGAAATAGCGAATCACTACTCCATGACGATTCTGGAAAATGAAATGAACAAATCCTCAGGATGTTGGATAGATGAGGATAATTTAGATAAAGAAAATGAAAAGTGTTTCATGGCACGAGGTGAAACTGGTAAGGTAAGATCTTATAACTGTGAAAGATGCAATGAATTGTAGGATATTCTTGATTTAGCTTTAAAAGAGTCTCAAAAAATGATGAATGAGCTTAAGAGACTCACTAAAGAAGTTAAAGACTGGAAACTCAAATATGAAGTATGTGAAATTGAAAAGAAGTACTTCAAGAAGAGTTTGAGGAATTGCAAATGCAACTCAATGGCATGCGCAAGTCCACTGGTCACAGTTCTGTTGGGTCAAACTAGATGACTTATAAGTCAATTGGAAAAAGACCAGCCAGAACTAGGTCGACTAGTACTAACACAAATGAAAGACCTAAAGGTGGGTCAGAAGTTACGTGTCAATACTATAACAAAAGTGGGCATAATTATTCCTTTTGTCGCTTTCGTAAATCAAATGTTTCAGGATGGGTTTGGAAACCAAAATACAATTTTGAATCTAGTAATACTAACCCTCCAGGACCCATGCAGGCTTGGGTACCTAAAAGAAAGTAATCACCTTGTTTTGCAGGAACATCACAGAATAAGCCACAAAGGAAAATGGTATCTAGACAATGGGTGTTCCAGTCATACAACAGGTGACAAAAACCTGTTCAAATAAGTCACAAAAATTGATGGAGGAAGTGTTAAATTTGGGGATGACTCAAAAGGCAAAATAGTTGGTACTGGAACAATTCCCTTTAATAACAACTGTGACATCACTGAAGTTTATCTGGTTCATGGCCTCAACTGTAATCTCTAGAGCATAAGTCAACTTTGTGACTCAGGATATGAGGTAAATTTTAAGAAAACATGATGTGCTATTGAAGACGAATCATGTAAAATAGTTCTTCCTGGAAAAAGGTATGGAAATGTTTATATCCTTGATAGTTTTGAAAAAATATATGGTCATATTTGTCACATCTCTTTTTTACCTACACCCGCAAGGGCGTAAAATGAGTTTTTCCAATTAAAGGACAATCGAAACGGGATTCATTTGTTAAGAGATCCAGAGTCGCCACTTGGGAGATTAATGGTGTCCCAAGTCACCGGTTAAATCCCGAAGCGAGGAAAAGATTGACTCTGTATTACAGTCCGCAAACCAGAAATCCGGATAAGGAATTCTGTTAACCCGGGAGAAGGTGTTAGGCATTCCCGGGTTCCGTGGTTCTAGCACGGTCACTCAACTGTTGTATTTGTTTTATCTGATTTCTTTATATGTTCCATTTTTATGTGCATTTATTAATATTCCGCTTTATCATTTTTAAAGAATTGCAACGTTGTAAAAATGCATTTCGGGCCACACCATACCAGTACGCCTATAGCTTTTAATACATTTCGACTTCGTTGAGATTTAGATTTTGATCACATAAATGTGCATCCGTATTAAGAAAGTAATATTATTAAAAGTCGCGCCTAGAGCATTTACGTATTTGTTAGCTTTCGGAAAAATCCGTAAAATTCACTAAACGATCCTTCCCAGTCTAAAAATTTCATAAGTAGTTATTGAGGGCCCCACAATTTGCACTTTTATTTAACAAGGCTTGCCCCCAGTTTGTTATTAAAAGCCATGCCTAAAGTGACTAAGTTTTCTATTGGTTTTTACATCTAAAATAAAGGAAAAGTTTTAATGAATTTTATTATGGATTGATTTATTAACCTTGGGCTCCAAAAGGAATCCTACAAAGAGAATTCATATATGGCCTAGACTGACAAATGGTCAGTCACAGACTTGGGCTCAGGCCCAATTGGGGAGGTAAATACCGGATCTGGGCTTGTATCGGGTAAAAGAAAACATAAAATTACTCCAAAGGAATTCCTTACTCCTAAATGCATATACTGAATTGTTTTCAGATTACTTCAAGTGTGTTCAAGTAATATTGTGATGATTAACAGAGAGAACTATATTTTTTTTTTCATGTTTAATTGTCAACTCCTGGATTTACGAATTTTGTACATCATTACAGTATAATTCTGACAAGAAGAGTAATTTAAAAAATCAAAATCAGACTAACATTTGTAAAGAATTATTACTACTTAAGAATCTGCAGTTATTACTTTACTTGCTATTTCTACGATTAACATTGAGTTAGCTGTCAAAGTAAAATGCCATTAGCGAAAGTATCTATAGATCTCGTTATATACTAACTGCTCTAAACCATTTCAGATCTAATAGCCATTTTACTAACTCAATACCTTCTAATGTTTTACTGAAGTGTTGTTACAAGTGATTATCAATTCCGATATGATAACGAAACTGTCCATTAATTACAGTCCAAGAATCAGAAATTAGTTACATTTATACTATTCCTCATAAATACAATTATTCTAACTCAATCAGATCACATGTAAAGTAAAAATGAAATAAGCTAGTATGTAAACATTTATTTCATCTTCATCAACGTGAATTACACCAGCAGGTAATAGAATTGTACCTGGTAATTGGAACACAAGTAGAAAAAGAAGAGGTCAGCAGCAGACAGTAACACCAGCAGCAGCAATGGAAGAGTTTAAAACACAGTAACGAAATAGACCAAAGTGAAACCCATCTATCCACAGAATCACAACAACCAATAACTGACCCCAAAACGATTCAATAGAACCCAAACACCGATCGAAATACAATCAGAAACACCCCTAAAAATCCAGCAACCAGAAACTGAACTCGAAAATGTGACTTGATAATTAGAGCTGAGATTCTTTTCAAGGTTCAATGGAAAGGTAGGTTTTTTGTTTGAATCCCTCTCTCTTCCAAGTGTTTCTCTAGCTTATAAAAGAAAAGGAAACTCTCAGAATCTATTTTTTAAATCTCAATCGAATGTCTTTGTGTTTTTCAGAATGTCCCCTCCCTTTTCTTCTCTGGTGTCTTTCTCTTATATAACAAAACTAAACAGCCCTGCAGCCCCTTTTTAATTGCTTTAAAAACTGAACACCCCATCTTATTCCCTCTGTTTTT
>MDKF010710066.1:0-29548 GCA_026770625.1 Nicotiana glauca
ATGAGACACTTAGTCTCTTTAAGGAAGGCTTAAGTTGGAAAAGTCAACCGGACATTGACTAATGAGTTATAGGGCACGGATGGGATTTTCGGTAATTTGGTTAGCTGCGGGAAGTGATTTGTGACATAGGAGCATGATCGGAATTGAATTTGGAGGTCCGGTGTAGAATTAGGCTTGAATTGGCAAAGTTAGTATTTTGGCGATTTCCGGTTGATAGGTGAGATTTGTCGGAATGGAATTCCGAGAGTTGCTATAGCTTTGTTAGGTGATTTTGGATATGTGTGCAAATTTTCAGGTCATTCGGACGTCGTTTGGTCGGGTTTTTGATCGAATGTGAGTTTCGGAAGTTTTGAAGAAACATAGGCTTGAATCCGATGCGAATTGATGGTTTTAGCATTGTTTGATGTGTTTTGATGATTCGAACAAGTTCGTATGATGTTTTGGGTTATGTTGGTGCTTTTGGTTGAGGTCCCGGGGGCCTCGGGCTGATTCCGGATGGCTAACGGGATGAAAATTGGAGTTGAGAAATTGCAGGTTTTGGCTAGCATCAGGTATTTCCGCATCTGCGGAAAGGAACTGCAGATGCGATTGCGCAGGTGCGGAGGAGAAGATCGCAGGTGCGGTGCTGGTTAAAGAAGGAAGGAACCACAGATGCGGAAGGGAATCCGCATCTGCGAGGCTGCAGATGCGGTTGGCGAGTCGCAGAAGCGAAGGGGGCGGAGTTAGATGTTTCCGTAGAAGCGGAAGTTATTCGCATATGCGGGGTCTGCAGATGCAAAAGTGTGACCACAGAAGCAGTTTTGGATTTTTAATGAGATTCCGCAGAAGCGGAAGATTTCCGCAGATGCGGTGGTCGTGGAAGCGGAAAAGGGACTGCAGATGCGGAAATCCCTATTATCAGAAGGGTTTTAATGTTCGTTTTTGTTCCGCGAAGCTTAGTCCATTTCCTCCATTTTTAAGCAAGCTTGAGAGCTCTTGGACGGAATTGAAGTGGTATTTCGACTAGGTGTGATTGGAGGTAAGTTCCTTTTCCTAAATATATGAAATTACGATAGATTTAACATGGAAATTTGGTTGAAATTAATCAAAAGGGGGTAAAGCTAGGGCTTGAGTTTTTGTTATTTTAAATTGGGATTTGATAGGTCATTTGAGCTCGGATTTGGGAGTTCTTGGTATGTATGGACTCGCGGCGAGAAGAGGAATCCATGCACAGCCCAGGGCTCGGGTTTTGCTAGTTTCGAGATTTTTACTATATTTCGATTGTTTTCGATTGGGTGTTGTCCCATTGGTATATTTTGATGTATTCGCTCTATATTTGGTTATATTCGACGCGCGTGGAGGCCAATTTTAGGGGCAAAGGCAGCGCGAGCGAGAAATTTTATCGGTTCCAGGTAAGTAATATTTGTAAATGATATCCTGAGGGTTTGAAACCCCGGATTTGCACATCATAGTTCTGTAGTGAGGTGACTTGCACACCGGATATGAGCGTGGGGTAGAGCACCGTTGGGGATTGTGACTTGGTCTGTCCCGATTGTTTATTTTTACTGTGTAGTTGACTGAAACTACTTGTAATCATCATAGTTTGGACTGATTGCTATGTTTGGGCTTCGTGCTAACTATGTGAATCCTTTGGGAATTGAGATTTCTGTTTTAGCATATCTTGCATATCATTTGGCTTCAGTCCCAAGTTTTAAATACATTTGTGCAACCTCAGCCGTAATTCTAAGTTTTTGAAAACTCAAATGATACTTTAAATACTATTTCGGGCTGAGAATTACTATTTTATAAATGCCCAAGGGGTTTATAATATTTTCTGGACTGTGCATGGATCGGGCTGCGCGCTGCAGTAGTAACTTGAAACAGTGGTAACAATGGCACTGTATGATGTGACTTGAAACAGTGGTAATAATGACATTGTATGATTTGACTTGAAATAGTGGTAACAATGGCACTGTATGATATAAATTGGTCAGGTAACATGGACTGACCGGTCAGGTAACATTGAATGACCAGTATATTGCGCTTGGGCTGTAGGAGCCCTTGCGGAGTCTGTACACACCCCCAGTGAGCACTGTCGACGAAAAATCATATGCATGGTTGGCTCAGGCTGCACGCCGCATAAGTCATGTGCATTGCATTGCATTCTTGCATTGGTTCCTGTTTGTACTATGTGGCATGATATTCAGCACTCTCATATCATTGGCATCCATGCTATAACTTGCATTGTGTACCAGATACCCTAGTGTTATTTGTGAATAAAGTGTTGTACCCGAGGGGCTGGTTTGTGTGTGGACTTGCTTTAATTGACATCGCATCCATATGCTTTACTGTTAAAAAGAAAAGTCAAGATATTTTAAAAAGGGTTTTTTTAATGGAGCTAGATAATTCTAAAAGGGTTTTCCTAGTTTTACTGTTTTTCTCACAAGGTTGTACTGTCCTATATAGCATGATGGAGTGTTCTTACGTGATTTCTTACCACTCTGTTAATATTTACTCTTATTACCACTGAATTGAAGGTACTCACGTTACTCCCTGCACCTCGTGTGCAGTTGCAGGTATTGTTCACCCGGTAGCGGGTTATTAGCAGACCGAAGGCCTTACTATTGTAGTTGAGCAAGGTGACCGCCAGTGTTCACGGCACCGCACTTCACCTTTGAATTCCGGTTTTTATCTTGTATATATAAATTATTGGCCCCATTGTAGTGTTCCTACTCCTTAGATGCTCTTGACTTGTGACACCCCGGTCGGGTTGTGTTGAGTGGTAAATATCAGTTATTAATGCTAATAAGTCGTATTATTTGTTCATTTATAGTTATTAATTGTTAAATAAGGCATTGTTGTTCTGTTGGCTGGCCTTGTCTTCACGATAGGCGCCATCACGACCGGATTTGGGAATTGGGTCGTGACATTTTTTTATTTTGAAGACCCAACGGACAGCTGGGGATGATTTTCCTTTCCTATTTCGGCTCTTGTGATGGGTGCCAGTGCTGAGGCTCCTCATATTGATTCAGTTCTGTTGGTGAGAGACTTTTCAGATGTGTTTCTTGTAGTCGGGCATGTCGCTGGGCAAGGTTGTCGACTTCGCTATTGATTTGGTGTCGGGCACCGTATCGTATGGCACCAACATGAGTTATAGTAGTGTAAAGAGCAGCTTCAGGTTTCCTTGGTAAGGAGTTTGTTGGCAGGCCAATATGGATGTGTGTTCTAGATTGAGTCGGCGTGGTTGGCCCCGAATTTTATTGTTGAGAGATATGTTGATTCGATAGTTATTGAGCTTATTAGTGATCTGGGGAGATCTATAAGTTACCTTTCTGTGTTGAGAGACGTTATGATTTGTTGGTTATGGGCACATACGGTGCGGTTCATTTGAGGTCTCATAGTGGAAGTTGAGCGGGAAGATTAATTGAGTGCTTCTCGGTGAATGGCGTATCGGTATGTCATATCGAGTTTGTGTGGTATATGTTATTTGTTTCACTGTGGGTATGATGATGTGCTTGTTTCCAGACATCATATTGTGCGTGGTTGCCGCTTTCGAGCGTAGTGACTTGAGGTGTTTCATGTGGAGCGGTGTTTGTTAGGATCGCGCATTTCAACGAAGCTATGTGGAGATATAACCTTGCGGGTTAGATTCATGTGTTCTATTTCTATGATATGAGACGAGTTCTCTGCCTTGTGTTGGGATGGTACAGGTGAGCTTGAGGGACAGCTCTTTCATTTTGGTTATTTTCATGATTTGAGTATGTTCGGACCGTTGCTTATTGGTGCACGTATTACGCTAGTTGTGGCTTAGGCCTCTATTGATGTGTCATGTACACGGAGTGGTGTGTTGGATTAGAAGATATCGTTGGGATCCTTAATGAATACCAACGGATTTGGTTTCAGCTTGTAGGAAGGATAATATAGAGGTTCAGCTCGGGAATTGCTATGGGATTTTCCAGAGAAATAGCTTCATGAATGGTTGACCTGAGAAATGGTCGTGGTTTATTGCGTATTTCATTTATCGTTGGAAGTATATGACAGTGTTGGAATGAGACTTTAGTTGATAAGAGGTTTTCTACCAGTATGCGGTTGTTGTGGGCAGCTGCTGTGAGTAGAAGTTATCGCTATGAGGGTTTGAGTTATGTAGTATATCATGAGGTTGCTCTCGGAGATTGCAAGTATGGGTGATTACAGCTTGTTCGGGCTTATTCTGAATATAGACGTGAGATTATGATCTTGTGAATAGTTTCGGAAGTGGAAATGTGGTTCTAAGGCTCATGGGCTAGATTGAGTTGGGTAGTTTCAGTTACAATGTGTTATCGGACCTATATGAGATAGGGTGATGTGGGATCACCCCCGGGTATATGCATGGTAATGTTATTCAGCAAATGATTGGCTTCCGAAATAATTCTGGGTACGTTTGAGGATGAACGCGTGTTTAAGTGGGGGAGGATGTAAAGACCCGATCGATTTTTTTGAGCTTTTGCACTTCGCTCGCCAGTTCTCGGGCATGACTTGCCCCGTGTGATGTATTAGGACTTATGTATATCGGAAAAATCAAGGTTTGAGGGAGCATTTGAGCTCGGATTTTCGTAAATTTAATATGTGTAGACTCATGGTGGGATAAGGAGTCCGGTGATGTGAATTTTATGATTTTTCTAGAAGTGGGCCCGGGGCTCGGGTTTGCTAATTTCAAGATTTTTGCTATTTTTTGATTGTTTTCGATTGGGTATGGTCCCATTTGCATATTGTGATGTAATCGCTCTGATAGTGGATAGATTCGACGCGCGTGAAGGCCGGTTTGAGGGGCAAAGGCGTCGCAAGCTAGATATTTCTCCAGTTCGAGGTGAGTAATGATTGTAAATGATATTCTGAGGGTTTGAAACTCCGGACATGCACATCATAGTGTTATATTTATGTGACTTGCACACCGGATAGCGAGCGTGGGGTAGAGCACTGTTGGGGATTGTTAATCAGACCATCCCGATTGATGAATTAACAGCGTATTTGATTGAAATTACTTGTTTTCATCATAATTTGTGCTGATTGCTATACTTAGGCTTCGTGCTAATTGTTTGAACCCTTTGGGGATTGCTGTTGTAAATTCCTCACTGATTCAATTATATATTTGAACTCAGTCATGTATTTTCCAATGTTTTAAAACTCAGCCAATTTATTATGCCAGAAATACTCAAAATAATATTTCCATAAAATATTTTGGGCTGAGCATCATACCTCATTGTTGCCCGAGCGGCTTACGTGATTTTGTTGACTGAGTAAGGCCAAGGGCCTGTATTGTGAGGATACTTATGGATCGGGCTTCACGCCGTAGTGGTACTATGTTGATATTGAGACCGAGAGCCTGATTGATGCCACGAGATGGCTTGATATTGCGCTTGGGTTGTAGGAGCCCCTTCGGAGTCTGTACACACCCCTAGTGAGCATCGTCGACGTTAAATGTATTGGGCTGCACGCCGCAGCGGTACCGGTACTATTTTTTGTGTTTACCTTATTTCATTTGTCTACCATTATATGATGTTGTGCTTCTCCTTGCAATATTCACCTATTGTTTTGGTATTATCTGATAATCGAGTGTGGTGCCTGAGAGGCAAACTTCTGTGCTTATTGGCGCTATTTATTTCTGCATTAATTTGCGTAACTGTTGAAAAAGTCATTTTCAAAAGAGGCTTTAAACTGAGCTAAGGTATTTCTAAAGATTTTAAAGATTCATTGCTTCCCCCCAAAGGGGTTTTTCACTACTCCTGTATAGCATGATGGTTTGCTTTACGTGATTTCTCACTGCTCAGTTGTTATTTAATTTTATTACTCACTGAGTTGGAGTACTCACTTTACTCCCTGCACATTGTGTGCAGATTGCATGTATTTATTCACCCGGTAGCGGGTATTGACTGCATGGAGGCAGAGTTATAGAGGTTTTAGCGAGGTGACTGCCAGCGTTCGCAGCACCATTCTCTTTCTATGTTATTCGTTACTCTTGTTCAGTGTATTTAGACTGTAAAGTGGAAATTTCATTCTTATAGATGCTCGTGACTTGTGACACCCCTATTTGGGTTATGTTGGGTTGTAAAGCTGTTAATTAATATCATTAAGTCATATCTTGTCTTTCATTTATGTTTAACTATTTTTAAAAAGTCGAGTTGGGTTAGTTGGCTAGCCTTGTCTTCACGAGAGGTGCCATCATAACCAGTGCGGGTTTTGGGTCATGACATGTTGGTATCAGAGTCTAGGTTACTAGGTCTCACGAGTCATGCGATGGTTTAGTAAAGTCTCGTGGATCGGTACGGAGACATCTATATTTATCCTCGGGAGGCTACTTAACCTTTAGGAAAACTTGACCTTCTTGAATTCCTATCATTCGTCCTTGATTCAGCTTGAAAAGAAACTTTTGAAATTCCTTCCACGCGTTTGTATGCGCACATGAGCGCTCAGTATCAAATGTGCCTTGATGGCTTGTGATTCCCTGATCAAGGGGCGAAATGTAATTTCTGTGAGTTTATGTTGGGCCAGTCTGGATGATTTGGGGCCAGATCTTTCCTATGGCTTGACCACCTCGGTGCTGATTGTGTGAGCAAGTGTTTTGAACTTATATGATTGGTATTGTCCCTATTAGCCGGAATGGAGGTTGGATATCTATGTGATGAGTATGTTAGTACTGCGGGATGTATCTATATGGCTAGGTGGTGACGAAAAACTCTGTTGGATAATAGATGAACTGTTAAGTGTTTGATTCCTATTGTGATTTGATGTGTAGCCTGAGTTATGGGCGCGTGAAGAATGTTTTCATATCCCCTAGTTGAGGAGTGAAGTGCATTACATGTGGCGGTATGAGTTCAAACCCAGGAAGACTAAATGACTGTGTAATGTGTATGACTGTGGAAGGGATGCAGAAATACTAAATTGATGGAAAGCAGGTGGGTTATCTCATGCGGAGTGTTCTTAAGTGGTATGATCCTTATGTGTATGTTAGAAGATCTCATGTGTAATTTAATGGTACGTGTTGAAATTTTAAAATTCTAGTCTCTTAAGAGAATGGACTCAACTGATGTGGGGATAAATGCGAGATTTGCAGAGGATTACAGTACTAGATGATCTGTTTTTTCACAAACCTGTAAATGATTTGAGTTTAACCTCACTATGGTATTTTGGCATCATTATAGTAAAAGTGTTATGAGTTGTTGAGTGTGTCTTGATATATGGCTTCGAGCCAAGTTGGGGAGGTAACTGTTGATTAGCGGATTTCACGGTTATGTGCTATGTTCGTTCCAGTTTGAGGCATGCTGGCGAATCAGTTCTGGTCGCAAAAATTGAGCCGAGGATGGCACGAGTGAAGAAATTTTTTGACAAAGGATATATAGTTCCTCGTAGATGTGTAAGAATCAGAGGATGTCTTAAGTTATTGTTGGTAAGAATGCTCGGTACATGTAGCAGGAAGATGTTTGTTTGTATTTGGATAAGGATCTCATTTTGCGGTATCGGAGTGCCAATAAGGCACGAGTTGTTCTGTTCGTTAGGTCAGGTAAATTGCAGCTTGAATAAGAGTGACTAAATTTCGAGAATAGTTCTAATGTGTTCAAGATTCTACATGTGACAATCAGGTGTCTTAAGGTTGTGTATGAGGTTAGAGACACTGTTTTCATTGGAAAATTTCAAGGCTTGTGGTATTTTTATGTTAATTATGGGATTCTATGCATTAGTATCAGGAAAACTAAGGGTAACTTATTTAGATTCACAGGAAGTTCTTCATAGTAGATTATTTTGGGAATGTGGTGTTCCTGGTAATATTTGAGAGAGTGTTCAGTGGCTCATGGGTTTGAGACAGTGTGGACTTATGCTTGGGTCTCGTGTGGTGAGCCCAGGTAGAGCCATTGTGGTGCTACAGTGAGAGGGGATATCAAATTGAAAATGAATCAGAAGGAAATCTAGATAAGTGAAGTAGCTTGTTGGTGGACCGGATCGGAATGGTAAGGATATGATTAATTCTTCGTATGTGTTCGATGTAATGATCCCTTACATGTATTGTGCAGCAAAGCTCTTGAGTTCTGACAACTTGCTTAGCTCGATTTTGATAGAAGGATTCAGTCCTGGCTGTTTAGCTCGTGCAAATGGAATTGGGGAAGAGTTCTTATTGCGTTTTACCGAAATTTGGAGATGTATATTTTCTAAGGGCATGCAGAGCATGGAATGTGTAATGATTTTTCTTTTAGATGGGATTAATGGAAGTTCTTGTCTAGTTGAGTGCGTCGATGTCTGCGGTGCGAGAGGGAGATAGAAGTTCTCATGTTATCCTTGATGGTATGTTATACACGGTATGTTGTGAAGGATTGAGATTTGCGTGTTCGAGGTTTCAGTGTAGTTCTAAAAGGAAATTCATAAAACTCCTAGGCAACGGGTAGCCTCAGATGACCAAGGAAATGATACTGCTAATTGGGAGTGATTTGATGAGAGTATACGTCTCAGGAAAAAGGTAATGTGATTAAACTGATGATACTTTGGTGGTATTGCGGTGCTTTCTTGTTAGATCGACTGCTGATATCTGAGTCTGTGTGATGACACAGGGGAATTTTAGAACATCTTCCGTTGAATGATTGGGTACTTGAGGTGTGATATATATTTATATAGTGGAATTTGGAATCAGGTATGGTGATTAGTGTGCTATATAGAGTTGGGGACTGGGAGTTCCTAGGTACAAACTAGGTAGTTGTTGTGGATCGTGTGTATCAGTACCGTTTAACGGCTATTGGGATTTGGAGGCTCGAGTGGATCTCTTCTTTGCTTGGTATGTTAGATTTTGGATATGATGTTGGGGTGTAGACTAGCTGTCTCAATGTTTTGTTATTCTAGACTATTACGCTCTGGGCCATGCCGGAAAATGCCACGGGTTGAGTGGCGAGGTGCATCGGATTATGTTCTAGCAGAGTGGATTGTATTCCAAAGACCAGCGGATGGCTGGGGGGGGACTGCTTTTTTGAATTGGGCCTTCGTGATGGATGTCAGTGCAGAGGTTTCTACCATTGGTTCATTTCCGGTGTTGAGGGACTTTTCAGATGTGTTTCTTGTGGTCGGGCATATCGCCGAGCGAGGTTGTGGATTTTGATATTGATTTGTTGCCGGGCACCATATTGTACGGCTCCGGTAGGAGTTGTAGGAGTGGAAGGAGTAGCTTCAGGCTCCTTGGTAATGAGTTCGTTGGCAGGCTGACATGGCTGCGTATTCCGCTTGAGTTGCTTTTCGGTGTTGTGAGATGTTATGATTTGTTTGTTATGGGCACATGTGGTGCAGTTCTATTGGGGATTGATAGTGAAAGTCGAGCGGGAAGAATAATTGGGTGTTGCTCGATAAATGGAATGTCTGTTATGTTCTATCAGGCTTATGTGGCGTATGTTATTTGTTTCACTGTGGGTGTAATGAATTTTTTGGGTTACAGACATCAAATTGTGCGTGGTTGTCGATTTTGAGCATAGTGACTTGAGGTTTTTCATGTGTAACAGTGATTGGATATGATCTTGCACTGTGGCGAGGCCACATGGAGATATGACCTTTCGGGGTAGATTCAGGTGTTCTATTTCTATGATGTGAGATGACGTCTCAGCCTTGTGTGGTGATGGTATTAATGTGCTTGAGGTACAGCCTTTTTGTCTGAGTCATTTTCATGATTTGAGTATATTCGGATCGTTTCTTATTGGTGCGCGTATTATGCAAGTTGTGGCTTAGGCATGTATTGAGGTGTCATATCACCAGAGTGGTGTGTTGGATTCAATATGATCATTGGGGTAACTAATGAATACGAACAGATTTGATTTCAGCTTGTTGGAAGAATAATATCGAGGTTCGACTCGGAAATCTGTTGTGGTATTAGTCAAAGGGAAGTGGTTTCATGAGTGGCTGATCTGAGAAATAGTTATGATTTTCTGCGTGTTTCATTTATCGTTGGCAGTATATGAAAGGGTTGGAATAAGACTTTAGCAAATAAGAGGTTTTCTATCAGTATTTGGTTGTTGTGGGCAACTGATGTGAACAAAAGTTATCGTTTCTAGTGTTTGGACTATGTGGTATATCATACGATTTCACCTGAGGTTGCAGGTATGGGTTATTACAGCTGCTTTTGTCACGCCCCCAACCTCGGTAGGCGCGACCGGTGCTCAATCAAGTGAACCCGATTGAGCAAGCCTTACCGAACACTTTCTACCCCAACTCAATATGAATGCGGAACTCATGCCTTTGATTAATTTGAACGATAATACACGGTGTATACCACATTACTGGTTCATTTCATATCATAAAAATTTACCGTTCATAAGCTAGCTTCATGGATTCTATTAGAGTTACGGCTTAAGGAGATTACAAGTTTAGGATCACAACATATACATATAGTGGACTCACCAAACCCCCGTACGTAACCCACAGTAGTGTCTTTGGAGCCTCTAAGGATACAACAGATAAGCATGACTATGCCGGCAACAAGGCCCCAGCTATACCTCAAAAGTGAAAAGCTGTAATAACAAAAGATACGCCATATATCCCCATGGAGGAATAAGGGGCTCACCGAGACTTTGAGTAGATGAACGCTCCGCTACACACGGTCGGCACTGTCCGCTATGGAGCCACCTACAATCATAACACGAATGTAGCGCCCCCGGCAAAAGGGACGTCAGTATATTTGAATTGTACTGGTATGTATAACTGAACACCATTTTACTAGAAAGAACTATCAAATAGATACAAGCAATTAATACGGGCAAATCAAAGAAGCAATTCATATAATTCTTCATACAATTTCCACAACACAGATTAGGGCAACTCTGTCACGTGTTTACCACTATTCTCATCACCACCGCCATCTCGAGCGGAGTCCAGTCACGACCCGACCGGCTAGGTTACCCCATTAGAGATATTACTCACAATCAATATTTCATTTCCCTTATCCGAAATCTAATATCGGCACATTACCACCATGTGTGCGGCATGGTGTCCGATCACGACCCGACCGGCTAGGTCACCTCATTGGAGGTATTACTCAATTCTCATAAGTCAACACCTTCTGATATCTATCTCACACATATCAAGGATGATTCAAGTCACAAATCACAGATAAATGAGCACATAGCTAGCATGAATAGTTCTTTATTTCAATGTCGGATTATAGCCCAAGTAATTTAACACATAATTATACTTTTCATCATTCTCTAATTATCAAGATTTGTGCATTTATTCACATTGAGGCACATCCTTCACGAATATGTATAGTTATATGCAATTCAATTAATGTGTAATGACAATCAATACTCTGGCCAATTTAACTCTTACCATACCTTCGCAATGACAACGAGGCTCAATTTCTATTAAAAATGGGTTTTAGCCATACATACCTCAATAAAGTTGTTCCTTACTCTTTTACAAATTTCCAGAACTCTTAGCGCTTCGATCTATTGAGCAAGAATTTCAAATTAAATTGAGAATTAGAGACGAAACTGAAGTTCTAGCTTGGTTCGAGCATATCGTCAAAGACTAAAGGTGCATTGTGATCTTAGCCCCCTTTTTGTGAGGAATTTCTATCATTTTATACCCCCAATTGCCCCCTTTTTAATTTTACTACTTTCCAATACTCTATGGCGGTATGCATGCAAGAGATTCATTCTCATACCCATCAATTACTTCCCTAATGACCCCATATGGCTAAGTATACAAATATGAGCTGAGGTGATGGAGCCTTACCTCTTGGGATGAAGATTCAGGAGCCTTCACTTGATTAGTTTCAAATATATAGCAAGATTCTAAGGAGAATTTGATGGGGGACACTTTCCACCTCTAAGACCCTCTTTCTCTTACTAAAAATCTCAGAATATCTGCTTAGAATGAGCCATAATGTCGAATATATCGATAGGGAGGTCGGGTTAAAAATTAGAAAATTGGAGCCCCGAGTGAAATATGCGATCGCATCTGTGATCGCAGAATGAACATGCGGTCCGCATAATGGACCGCAAAACGCCTACCAAAAAGCATACGTTCTGACTCAGTCTGCGGTAATAATGCGGTCCGCATTCATGTTTTGCGGTCGTAAAGTGCACCGCAGAACTTACACTCACAAAATTCAAAGGAGAAAATGCGACGACTATGCGGTCCGCATTTCAATTATGTGACCGCATTTCCACCGCATAACTTACTTCAATTTTGACCAACATTCTTCCTCACTCTGCGGCAGATATGCGGTCCGCATTTCTATTATGCGACCGCATTCTGGACCGCATTTATTGCATTTTTATGGAAACTTATTCTTGACTTTTTAATGCATTATTCAATCCAAAAAGGTCTGCGCGAAGCATATTTACTAATTTCTAACACATGATCCTAACATGGCACTATGGGCTCCAGGTTATTGAGCAGGGATTTCACGGGGCCTTACATCTTTGGGACTATTCAAAGTATAGGTGTGAGGTTTTGATCGTATTGATGGTTTCAGAAGTGAAAAGGTAGTTCTATGATTTATGGGATAGACTGGATTGTGCAATTTCTATTAAAATGTGTTATCGTACCTATATGAGATAAGGTGACATGGGATGATCCCCAGGTATATGATTGGTATGGTTATTCAGCTATTGGTTGGCTTCTAGAGCAACTCCGGGAATGCTCGAGGACGAGCATTTGCTTAAGTTGGGGAGGATGTGACGATCTGACCCGTTGTCTCAGGAGTTACCGCCTCATTTCCCCCATTCTTATGCTTCTTCATGTTTCAAAATCAGCATTTGGTGTCTTACAGTTGATTTGGATTGGTTTTGGTAGAAAATGAGACACTTAGTCTCTTTAAGGAAGGCTTGTTTTGGAAATGTCAACCAGATGTTGACTATTGAGTTAGAGGGTTCGGATGTGATTTCCGGTGATTCGATTAGCTTCGGCGGATGATTTGTGACTTAGAGTGTGATCGGAATATATTTTGGAGGTCCGGTGTAGAATTAGGCTTGAATTTGCGAAGTTAGCATTTTGGCGATTTACGGTTGATAGGTGAGAATTTGATTCGAGGGTCGTAATGAAATTTCGAGAGTTGTAGTAGCTTCGTTAGGTGATTTGGGATGTGTGTGCAAAATTTCAGACGATTCAGAGGTGATTTTGTTGGGTTTCTGATCGAATGCGAGTTTCGGAAGAATTTGAAGAACTTAGGCTTGAATTCGACGTAATTTGATGATTTTGGTGTTAGTTGAGGTGTTTTGATGATTGGAGCAAGTTTGAATAATGTGTTGGTACTTTTGGTTGAGGTCCCGGCGGCCTCGGGGTGATTTCGGATGGCTAACGGGATGAAATATGGAGTTTAAGGACTGCTGAAGGGTCTGGTATCTGGTGTTTTTGCTTCTACGGAACTGGACTGCAAAAGCGGTTCCGCAGAAGCGAAAGGTGGAGCTTGGGGATTTTCCGCAGAGGCGGAAATGTGGACCGTAGAAGCGGTCTCGCTTGTGCAAGTGGTGGACTGCAGAAGCGGTCCTGGGCAAAATTGGAGGAACTGAAGAAGCGGAAAAGAAACCGCAGAAGCGACAATATTATCGCAGAAGCGAAAAGGTCTGTTCAGAGGTATTAAATTATATCTTCGCGAATTTTTGAAAGAATGTAACATTTTCACTTCGAACTTGGAGGTTTTTGGTGCGATTTTGCAGAGGGAACCAAGGGACTTCATTGAGGTAAGGAATTGTGAGCCTAAAACATAAATATAATGTGTTATTACATGAATTAAAGGTGAAAAATCAAGGAATTAGAGGTCGAAAATGGAGGTTAGGGCTTGAACTTAAGAGAAAGTAAAATCGAGGTTTGAGGGAGTATTTGAGCTCGGATTTTGGTAAAGTTGATATGTATAGACTCGTGGCGGGATAAGGAGTCTGGTGACGTGAATTTTCTGATTTTTCAAGAAGTGGGCTCGGGGATTGGGTTTTGTTAATTTCGAGATTTTTGCTACTTTTTGATTGTTTTCGATTGGGTATTGTCCCATTGGCACATTGTGATTTATTCGCTCTGATGTTGGATAGATTCGACGCGCGTGGAGGCCGATTCGAGGGGCAAAGGCATCGCGATCTAGATATTTCACCAGTTTGAGGTGAGTAATAATTGTAAATGATATTCTGAAGGTTTGAAACCTCGGACTTGCACATCATAGTGCTATATTGAGGTGACTTGCATACCGGATAGCGAGCGTGGGGTAGAGAACCGTTAGGGATTGTGACTCAGACCATCCCGATTGATGAATTTACAGCATATTTGAATGAAATTACTTGTTGTCATCATAATTTGGGCTGATTGCTATACTTGGGCTTCGTGCCAATTGTTTGAACCCTTTGGGGATTGTTGTTGAAAATTCCTCACTGATTCAATTATATATTTGAACTCAGTCATGTATTTTCACTATTTTAAAACTCAGTCAATTTATTATGCCTTAAATAAAATACTGATAAGAGAAATAAAATACAACATCCGCCCGGAATACAGTGGGCGGAAAGTAAATACTGTACATTGGAAGGAACTACTCTAGCTGCGGTCGCCTCAATGATGCAGCTCACCTAGTCCCAGCGTCATCCATGCTGCTACACCCAATAGGCTGCTAAAGGTGTATATATACCTGTGCAACAGAAAATGCACAGAAGTGTAGTATGAGTACGTAATCAACGTGTACTCAGTGAGTATCCCGCCTAATCCCGAAGGGGTAGAGACGAGATGGCCAATTCCGACACTCACTAGAGGTCAATTAGCAATATTCTATAAGTGCGAGGAAAATCATTGATTTATATAGAAGTTCAAGTTGTGAAGCCAGAAAACAGGTAAACACCTCCAATAATAAATCAAGGGCTTCTAAGGTTTATTCTTTATTATTTTATCAGTTCATATCAAGCCACATAGGGCCAATTCCACATTTACAAATTTCCAAGTAATAGATAAACATGTACAAATCAAGCCGAGGTCGACGGCCCTCTCCAACAAAATGTAAATTGTGCACTGCCGAGGGTCGAGCGGCACGAACCAAAGATGCATCTATTATCACCGAGGCATTCGGTCCGTTCCATAATTAAACACATATCCTTCTCGCGAATCATCTATGCGACGCAGGCACACATATAGTACATGCTCAATCAATCACATAAGAACTTATCGGGAAATATTTATTCAAATAAAACCAATTCTCCTTTAACAATTTAAGAGATGAAGTTTAATTCTTTTAGAAATTTACTTACTAATTCGATGTGAGTAAAGCAATTCAAGCTACCAATCGGTTCACAATTAATCCACGTATACAGGCTTTTGAGTTCTAACTACCCGGACAATAGCATAATAGTAGTTACGCACGGACTCTCGTCACCTCGTGCGTGCATAGCCCCCACAAATAGGAGCACATAGCCATTTTGCTCACCTATGGGGTAAATTCCCCCTCACAGAATTAGAAAGGAGACCCACCTCGCTCCGAAGACCCATAACCGGCATTCTACATTCCTCCGAAGGCTTGGACCGACGTACAATGCTCCCAAAACTAACCAATAATTATGTAAATCCATTAATATATGCTAAGGCATTCATTATAATCCAATTTATAACAATTTCCAACCCCGAACGAAAAGTTGACCAAAACTCCCTCTGGCCCACGTGCCCGAAAATCCAAAATTTTTGAAGATAAAGTTTACCCATGACCTTAGGAACTCAAATATATAATTTTCTCTTAATTCCATGCTCAAATTCGTGGTAAAAGTCTAATAACAAAATATTTCTAGGTCTTCCTCTAACCCTCAAATTTCTACCCACTTTCATGCTAAAATCCATACATAATTGATGTATATACTCAAAACTAGTAGAGATCATTTACCTCATGCTTGGTGATGAAAATGGCTCCCCAAAGTTGCTCCCAAGTCGGCTCCCATGGAAGAAATGATGTGAAAAATGAGCCAAGTCCGATTTTTAAAGAAACCTCTCTGCCTCCAGCAGTTTCCGCTTCCGCGGAAAATTTTCCGCTTCCGTGAAAATTTCCGCTTCTGCGGACAAATTCCCGCTTCCGCGGTCCCGCTTCTGCGGTAGATTTCCGCTTTTGCGGTTTTTACAGTACCAACACTTTTCTCGGCACGAAAACGAGCATAACTTCCTCATACGATGTATGAATTCGACGATTCTTTTTGATATAGCTCCGAAATTACGATACGAATATAATGGTTCAATAAAAACTTAATTTGGAGCTCAGTTTCTCAATATGGTACCCCTTTATGTCCAAAGAAACGACGTTGAAACATCAAATAAGAGCGCAACACAACCCGAAACACACCCGAGGCCCCCGGGACCCCGACCAATAACACCAACCAGTCCCAAAACACATTATGGACTTGCCCGAGGCCTCGAATCACATCAAATAACGCAAAAATCGTGAATTAACCTCCAATCCAAGCTTTATGAACTTTAGAACTTCCAACTTATACTCTCGATGCTTAAACCTATCAAATCACGTCCGATTGACCTCAAATTTTGCACACAAGTCATATTTGACATTACGAACCTACTACAGCTTTCGAAATCTGATTCCGACCCCGATATCAGAAAGTCCACTTTTGGTCAAACTTCTCCAAGACCTTCAAATTTCTATCTTTAGCCAAATGGCTTCAAAATGACCTATGGACCTCCGAATTCACTTCCGATCACGCTCCCAACTCCAGAATCACCATACGGAGCTACTCCCCATCTCGTAATCCCAAACAGACATCAATAACACTAAAATGCACTTTAAGACAAACTGATGCAATTTCTTCTAAAATGCTAACTTCCACAATAGGCGCCAAAACCCGATCCGGGCATACGCCCAAGTCCAAAATGATCATACAAACCTGCTGGAACCTTCGGATCCCAATTCTGAGCTCATTTATTTAAAATTCCAATCCTAGTTCATTTCTTCAACTTTAAGCTTTTAAAATGAGAATTCTCCTTCCAATTCAACTATGAACTTACCGAAATTCAATTCCGACCACGCATACAAATCTATATACCTAAAATGAAGCTACTCATGGCCTCAGACTGTTGAACGAAGCATTAAAGCTCAAAACGTCCTGTTGGGTCGTTACAGATACTTATGGATCGGGCTGTACGCCGCAGCGGTACTATATTGATATTGAGGTCGAGAGCCTGATTGATGCCACGAGAAGGCTTGATATTGCGGTTGGGCTGTAAGAGCCCCTCCAGAGTCTGTACACACACCTAGTGAGCGTCGTCGACGTTAAATGGATCGGGCTGCACGCTACAGCGGTATATGGATCGGGCTGCACGCCGCAGTAGTACCAGTACTATTTGTTGTGTTTACCTTATTTCATTTGTCTGCCATTATATGCTGTTGTGCTTCTTCATGCAATATTCACCTATTGTTCTGGTATTATGTGATAATCGAGTGTGGTGCTAGAGAGGCAGACTTATGTGCTTATCTGCACTATTTTTTTCTGCATTCATTTGCATAATTGTTGAAAAAGTCATTTTCAAAAGAGGTTTTAAACTGAGCTAATGTATTTCTAAAGATTTTAAAGCTTCATTGCTTCCTCCCAAAAGGGCTTTTCACCGCTCCTGTATAGTATGATGGTTTGCTTTACATGATTTCTCACTACTCAGTTGTTATTTACTTTTATTACTCACTGAGTTGGAGTACTCACTTTACTACTTGCACCTCGCGTGCATATTGTAGGTATTTATTCACCTGGTAGCGAGTATTGGTTGTATGGAGGCAGATTTGTAGAGGTTTTAGCAAGGTGACCGTAAGTGTTCGCAGCACCATTGTCTTTCTATGTTATTCATTACTCTTGTTCAGTGTATTTCTAGACTGTAAAGTTGAAATTTCATTCTTATAGATTCTCGTGACTTGTGACACCCCGATTAGGGCTGTGTTGGGTTGTAAAGTTGTTAATTAATATCATTAATTTGTATCTTGCCATTCATTTGTGTTTAACTATATTGATAGAGCCGAGTTAGGTTAGTTGGCTGGCCTTGTCTTCACGAGAGACACCATCACGACCAGTGCGGGGTTTGGGTCGTGACTCTGTGTGTGTGTGTGTGTGTGAAAATGTGTATACCTTGAATATAATTAATTTTAATCACTTGGAACCTTAAACAACTTAAAGCCTTCAGGGGACTTTGGTTGAGCAGTATACTATACCTCATTCGCGTTTGTTTAACCAAAAAATAGAATTTTGACTAAAGTTATAATTTAGAAGAATACGGGTTACTGATAATCACAAGAATATATAAAAGAAAGTAGGTTGGATAGCCAGAATATAATCGAACAAGGGCAAGTAAACCAAAATATATTCAGATAATATCTCGTGTCCCCATAATTATTCAGACCCCTCCCTTTTATAGCTATTTTGGGGATAGGTGTCTTGCATTTGTTATAATAATAAGGCTATTAATGACATTAAATTCTATGTTACATAATCATTATATTTAAGATATATTTTCTAACTTTTTTAGCATTTAATGCTTATTAAATACTATATTTGGAACTTCGCGTGCTGCCAGATTCATTCCCTTGATTCTTATTGATTATTGAACTTAAATATCTTGAATAGGTACGGGCGCTAAATCCTTTTCCTTTGCTTTTGCTCGCACTTGTTACCACTCGTGCCTCTTGGCTAATTGTAACTCTTTGATTATTTGACCAACCTACGTGTCATGACACGTTATCTCTATACTTCTTTAATAATGCAAACTCAATTTTTCCCAATACAGATAGTCCCCCCACTTGCATTTATTCATCAATTGAATATTTGGAAAGTGGATTTCATTAAAACGGGAATATTTGTCACCATTAATGATGTGACAGAATTGATGCTTCGGTTGTCACTTCCATTTAATGTGTTTCACATGTGTTATCTTCCTATCAATTCTGCAATTTTACAGCACTTTTTTGGGCTCTCTCTTCGGCTTCCCTGTTCAAAAAGTGTCAGTTATCATTATTATGGGCCTTCCATCATTACACTTTTTCTTTTGCCGGTTCATCATCAGTATAAATATAACTTCTTTTTTTGTCTTTATTTCATAAAGTTTACGAAACACTTTATTTTTCAAATCTCTCTTCACTTCTTCCTCACTTTAATCTTTTTCGCCATGACTTCACCAAACTCTAAACCTAGAAGAACTCCTATTTTAGATAGCTTCCCCAATGCCCCCATTAGGCATAGAAGAGGTGGTAGACTTCGTAGCTTAGTGTCTGCTCGCGGGAGTAGCACATCCACGCCTTCTCCAAGTTCTAATCCCTCTTCTAGAACTAGAGGTTCTCTTTCTGAAAGGTCTTCTTCTAGGAACAAAGAACCCTCTGAGCCCTTACGTGAGCCTTTAGTTTAAGAGATATTCCCAACAGAACTAGATTTTTTCCATGATAGGGAATCTTTTAGGAACCAAGTTGCCACTTTAGATCATGCCGATGCTTTCCCCACTCAAATTACAGAAATTTTAGCTCTTATAGTTCGTAAATACTGTCACTGGAGCAATGATTTTCCCATTATCATTCCTAATCAAAATCAGAGGATCACTTCTTACATGATTGGATTCTCTTTTGTTTATACATACCCTTTCACTCTAGGGTTCAAACCAGCCATTGACCCGGTCATTCTAGATTTTTGCCATTTTTCAATGTCTATTTGGGTCAAATTGGTCCAATTGTATGGAGGGCTATCGCCTATTTGAGGCACCTCACCAATATGGCAGATGTTGGCTTTACTTTCCCTCCCCTAATTCACCTTTACTCCCCTAGGATTTTCCGCAATGGCATTTTTACCCTAGCGGCCAGGAGCAAGAGGGTTCTAGTGAGCCTAGAAGATGACAAAGACCGTGGCTGGTATGATCGGTTTGTTGATGCCCCCACCGCTGGCTTAGTGGGTGAAGATAACGTTCCCTTCCCTGAGAAGTGGAATTTTGCACGTAAGTTTTATATCCTTCTCGTGCATTTTTCCTTCAAGTTTATTAATTTCTCTAATATCGCTTCTTTTCTTTTCCTAGCAACCATGGGAGTTGTAGAGGATGTGCCCAACTTCCGTGGTTGGGTAGAGAAGTTACTGAAGACCACTCTAATTGAGGGTAGGTCCTGGAAAAACCTTTCCAACCGTTACAGTTAGGAAGTAAAGACTCACGGTAAGAGTTTCTATTTTATCTTTCACGTACATAAATATTTTCCTTTATTATTCTAACTTTCATCCTTCTTTTTATCAGGATTTGCTATTCGAGGAGTTACTGCTGAAGCAGTTGCGGACTCTCGTGACTCTTCGGGTACCCGTACCTCTTTAGCCCGAGAAATAGTCTTGGGTTCTTCTTATACAAAAAAGAAAAGCTTCTAAAGAAGAAGACTCCGAAGAAGAGGATGAAGGAAGCTCCCTAGTGATGATACCACAAGCTAGAAGATGTATAGTCTCTGATGACGAAGCTGAAGTATCACCTCGTCTTCCTCTTACCGAGCATGTTGATACCCGAATTATTATTCCTGATGATGACGTCACTCCTCATGATACTCATGAATCTATTGATCAACTTTTTATGAGTTGTTTTGATAGTGGAAATTTAGGGCCTATTTTAGATGAACTTCCATTATCTTCCTTTTCAACTCCCACGCCAGTGATTCTTTCCTTACCTGGCCCAACTATTTTTGTTCCTCCCTCTAGTATTTTAACTCACTCTACCGCTCCTCCTTTGACCATTCCCCCACCTATCATTCACAATATGGAGGTGGGCTCTTCGGGTAGAAGTACTGCGATAAGGAGCATAACTATTGAAGTTCCTACTGACAGCAGCCTTTTGAGGAAGTTGGGTCAAGCAGATGTTTGGCTCGAGCCTTTAATTGGCCCAATCGAGAATGCAAAACTAGAGAGCCATAGCTGCCTTACTCTAATTAATGACATAGTGCATGCCACTTTGAAGGTATTTTCCTTCTTTCTCTTCTTTACTTTGTAAAAATTTCTATATTTGGGATTCTTATTTCCCTTCCTTTTTTCTTAGGCCAATCTTATCGGCACGGAGCTAATGAACAGAATCTCCCTCTTGGAGAAGGTAGCACGTGATTCAGAGAAGTTTGCATGTGATTCAGAGAAGGTTGCACGTGATTCTCAATTGGAAGCAATCAATTGGAAGGAACGATTTGACAGTGCTCAAATTAACATGGAGGATTTACTAGAGAGCAGGAGTACCTTAGAGAAGCATGTACGAGCATTAGCTTCGGAGCTAGCGGTTATCAAGGCTTCCTTGATCCAAGCAGAAAAAGAAAAACAACGCCTTGAATCCTCTTTTTCAGAATAGTTGTCTAAGGCTAGCGAGGAGAACAGGGCGTTGAAGTATCTGTTGAATCAAAAAGAAGTTTAAGATGAAGAGCTCGTGCAAAACTTAACTAAAGCACAAGAAGATCTTCGAGTCTCTACCGATAAGGTACGTTCTTTAGAGAGTTCTCATGCTTCTGTTCAAGCTTGTTGTAATTCCGCCTTGGCCGAAAATGAAGAGTTCAATAATGAGGTTGCTACTTGGGAAAATGATTATGAGATCCTTGAAGAAAATTTGATATTGAGCTAAGTTGGTCTTTTTTGAATTCACGTCATGATACCCTAATTGAAGCTGGTCAAGAAAACTTCGACCTAGAGTCAGAATTAGCTAAGGTTAATGAAACCATTGAACAAGCTCAGCAAACACAGGACTTTCCTTCACCCATGATTGAAGCTCCTGTGGTTGAAGCTCATACGGGTATCATATCTTCTTCGAGCCCAATCGAACCTAATTCTCCAAGCCAAGTTGAAACCGCATCTGCTGATGCTCTTGCCCAAATTGAGTCTGGTGCTGTGAACAAGATCAACCTGCAACGGCTGATGCTGCTGTCCAAGTTGAGTCTGTTGCTGTTGATGCATCTTCTTCAGTTCCCTCATCTTCTTAGTGAAAAATTTACATTGTCTTGAATTTCTTCTTTCTGCAGGTACCACTTTGGAAAGTTACGTTGAAAACCCTTGGCTTCATTTGAGGGTTTATTTTAGAAAATTGTAATCAAACCCTTAGCTTCAATTTAGGGTTGGTTTTGGAACGCAAGTCTCCAAGTCTTTTATGGGGTAATATGTATAAACAATTTCGTAGTTTTATTACTAAGTTTTTACTTAGTCTTAAGTATTTAAGAAGTTTTTTTTGTTATGTTATTATCTTAGACTTCTGTTTATTTTATTCTTGCCTTTATTCTTAAGGACTTATAGAAGGGTTTGCATTTTTGTTCTTCAAAAATGCTTCTGTTAATATCATGACTAGATAATTTAAACATGAGTTTTATAAAAGAGGGACTTTTTATATTTCAACACTTAATGAAGAAGACGTATCAACTTCATAATGGTGTTATCATATGATAAAAAAATAGGAACACACATGTTTCTTTTGAAATAACATTGACAAGTTTATGTTTTTGAACTTTGTCCAGTTTTGAGTAATGTTTTACATGTATTTGAATTACATCTATAACTTTCTTGTAACTGTTTTTTCTTGTAACAGATTTTTAGGAAAAGTAATAAACATGAGGGTTTTCTTTATAACCCATTTTAGAACAATAAATGCAAGGTTTTTCTTTAAAACCTGCGTTAGTACATAGGTTTTACCCTAACTACAGTAAGGTTTTCTTTAGCCTTGGCTCGTGACTTCGTGTGACTTTTAGTCTGCACTGGACTATTTCAGGCTTGATTTTTCTTCAATCTTCATGGCCTTCTTTATACATACTTGTGTATATTATGTAGTCCCCCAAGTGTCTGAGTGTTGAAGTATGAAGCCTCGGGCACTTGATTGTTTCTCTCATTTGGACATTTTCCTGAAAAGGAAAAACATACGGGACTCGGAGGTGCGATTATAGATGAAGACTGCTTAACCCGTTTGAATTTCTATCATAATAATTGTAACCCTAGGCCACGAATTTTAGGTTATTCCGTATGCCTTACAGGTCGTGACTCATCATTTAGTACGGGCTAGCTTTTTGCCTATCATCTAAAATCGTTAGTAAAATTTTAACAATTAAAAAAATTAAATGCAAAACGGTGATAGCTGACCGTGGTTATTCCTTAGAAGTAATATCTTTTCAAATGAACAGCATTCCAATGTGAAGGTAGTATTTTACCATCCATTGTCTCCAATTCATATTCTCCCTTTCCTGCAATATCTCGAACTCTATAGGGTCCTTTCCAAGTTGGACTTAATTTACTCGTGTTAGCTGCTTTTGTAGATTGAAAACCCTTTTTAAGCACGAACTCCCCAACTTTGAAGAATCTGAGGCGTGATTTCCTGTTGTAATATCGTTCTATGACTTGTTTTTTGTGCTGCCATTCTTATTAATGCAGCTTCTCTCCTCCCTTCAAGTAAATCTAGATTGACCCGCATCTCCTCGTCATTAGATTCTTGTGCCGCTTGTGCGAACCGTGTGCTTGGTTCTCCTATATCAACTGGAATTAAAGCCTCAGCTCTGTAAACCAATGAACATGGTGGTTCTTCTATGCCCATTTTTGTAGTTGTGCGATATGCACATAAAACTGCAAGTAACACTTTAGGCCAGCTACCTTTTGATTCCTATAATCGCTTCTTTAAATTGTTGATAATAACCTTGTTTGTTGATTCCTTTTGCCCATTACCCATCGGATGATAAGATGTAGACGTAATCTTTTTAATTTGCCAACTCTGAAAGAACTCTATGATTTGAGCTCTAATAAATTGAGGGCCATTATCACATATGATTTCCTTTGGGACACCGAATCGGCATATGATATTACGCCAAATAAAATCTTTGACATCCTTTTCTCGCACCTGTTTAAATGCTACTGCCTCCACCCATTTAGTAAAATAATCAGTAAGTACGAGCAGAAACTTTAACTGTCCTTTTTCTTGTGGTAATGGTCCGACTATATCCATTCCCCATTTCATGAATGGCCATGGCGCAATGACCGGGTATAACAACTCTGTAGGTCTATGCATATTGTTACCGTACCTCTTGAATTTATCAAATTTAGCCACGAAACTTTCGGCTTCTTCTTCCATTTTAGGCCAGTAATAACCTGCCCTTAATAAAGTTCTTACCAGTGATCTTCCTCCTGCATGATTCCCGCATTGCCCCTCATTTATTTCTCTCATTACATACTCCGTTTGCGAAGGTCCGAGGCATGTTGCTAAGGGACCACCGAACATTTTACGATATAAATTACCTTGCTTTAAGCATTACCGGGAAGCCTTTTTTCAAAGCACATGAGCTTTTTTCTTATCATCAGGGATGGTACCATACTGCAAAAAAAGCAACAATCTCGTTCCTCCAATCCCAAATTAAATTATAAAAATTTACCTCATTCTTATCAGGTTCAAGAACTAAGTGAAATAAATGTATAACTTAGGCATTTGCGTCACTTGCCACGTCAGCTGCAGATGCGAGGTTAGCTAGGGCATCTACTTCAACATTTTTATTCCTTGGTATTTGTATAACTTTCCAGGTTTGAAATTGTTTTATCAATTCCCGTACCTTTTCTAAGTACTGTTGCATCCTTGCTTCCCTAGCTGTATAAGTCCCCAGTATTTGATTGACCACGAGTTGTGAATCACTCTTGATTATAATCTGATTTATGGCAAGTTCTCGTGCCAATTCTAGACCTGCAATCACAGCCTCAAACTCCGCTTCATTGTTAGTTATGGAATGACATTTAATAGCTTGTCGAATGGTTTCAACTGTAGGTGGTACCAAGACAACCCCTAAACCTACACCTTTTACGTTAGATGAGCCATCAGGGAATAAAGTCCAAATTCCTGGGTTACCGCCACTTTAAACTTGTAGTTCTTTTTCTGCTTTTAATTGCCTCCCCTAGCTAAAATTAGCCATGAAATCGGCTAACACCTGTGATTTTATAGCAGTTCTAGATTGGTATGTGATTTTATATTCACTTAACTCTATAGCCCACTTGGCCAACCCTCCTGATAACTCATGCTTATGTAATATACTACGCAAAGGGTAGGAAGTTACTACAACAACAGGATGACACTAAAAGTAAGGTCTTAACTTCTTTTACGTCATGATTAATGCAAGTGCAAGTTTTTCTAAATGAGGATACCGCGTTTCCGTATCTAACAAAGATTTACTAACATAATAGATAGGGGATTGTTCACCTTGTTCTTCTCGAACTAATACAGCGCTTACCACTACCTCTGAAACAGCAAGGTATACGAGTAGTCTTTCCCCAGCCTTTGGTTTTGCCAGCAAAGGTGGATTTGATAAGTATGTTTTTAAATTCCTAAGTGTCTGTTGACATTCCTCATTCCATTCAAAATGATATTTCTTCTTAAGGGCTGAGAAGATTTTAAAACACTTCTCTGATGATTTAGAAATGAATCTTCCCAAGGCTGCGATTCTCTCTGTTAATCTTTGAACTTCTTTCTTGTTCAAAAGCATATCAGGGATTTCTTCAATAGATTTAATCTGTGCAGGATTCACTTCAATACCACGGTTAGAAATAAGAGAACCTAAGAATTTACCTGATGCAACACCAAATGCACATTTTTCAGGATTTAACTTCATATTAAATTTCCGTAAAATTTTAAATGTTTCAGACATATGTGATATATGATCTCCAGAATGCTGAGTTTTAACAAGCATATCATCCATATAAACCTCCATGATTTTTCCCAAATGCTCTTGGAATATTTTAGTTACCAGTCTCTGATATGTAGCACCTGCATTTTTTAGACCAAAGGGCATTACTTTATAATAGTAAGTTCCCCTCTCTATTATGAATGAAGTTTTTTCTTCATCTCCCGGATCCATTTTAATCTGATTATAACCTGAATATGCATCTAAATACATAATAATTCATGAACTGCAGTTGCATCAATCAATTGATCTATGCTTGGTAGTAGAAAAGAATCTTTAGGGAAGGCCTTATTAAGATCTGTGCAGTCTACATAAACCTGCCACTTACCGTTCTTCTTTGGAAATACAACTGTGTTAGCTAACCAGTTAGGATACTCTACCTCACAAATGGAACCAATTTTTAACAATTTTTGCACCTCATCCTAAATCACCTGATTTTTGAAAGTGCCTTCTTTCTTTTCTTTTGTTTGACATATGGATGAGAGGGATCCTCATTTAACTTGTGAGTCATTACCTTCGGTGGTATACCTATCATATCAGATTGGGACCAAGCAAAACAATATGCGTTAGCTTTTAAAAATTCAATCAACTTACATTTCATATCCAAGCTGAGATTGGCTCTTATGCACATTTTTCTCTCCGGCCAGTGTATAAATAAAACCACAGCTTCTAGCTCTTCAATTTTTGTTTTGATGTTTTCATTTTCTTCTGGTTCTTGAATGGAATCGGGCCTTGAATCTACATCTGTTTGTCCTTGTTCAGTCAAGGTTGACGCTATGTTATCCTCAACTGAATTTTTTGTAATTGCTATTTTTCTTCATCCCTAACACTTGAATCAGCCACGGAGTTGATTCTCCTGAATGTTTGTTAATCCCCATGAATTTGAAAGATTCCCCATGGTGATGGAAATTTAATAATTTGATGCAAGGTTGAAGGAACAACATCCATTTCGTGGATCCATGGTCTCCCAAGAATTATTTTATAAGCCATCTCCATATCTACCACTTGGAACTTTGTATCTTTGATGACTCCTTCAGTGAACATGGTGAGTGTTACCTCTCCTTTCGTGACAACACTAGAATTATCAAATCCAGATAGAGTATGCGCCTTTGCTATCACTTTATCTTCAGCTTGCATCTCACGTAATACTCTTACCAAAATAATGTTCACGGAACTACCTAGATCAATCAAAACTCGTTTCACATTACTTTCATGTACAAGTAAAGATATTACCAGTGCGTCATTATGTGGAGTTAATAGACCCTCAACATCTGCATCATCAAATGTAATATTTTGTTTCTCCAAGACATGGCGCAGCCGCTTCCCGTGGGTTATTGTTACTTTGGAAATATTTTTCGTTGTAGTATATGATACGCCATTGATATCTTCATCCCCGCTGATAACATTAACGGTTCTCTTGGGAGATGCTGGTTTTGGGGGCTCCTGTTTGTTCTTCATATAAGCTTGTTTACCTTTCTCACTGAATAATTCGGTGAGATAGCCTTGTTTTAATTGATGATCAATTTCACCATGTAAGAACCTACACTCTGCTATTTTATGTACGTGGTCATTATAAAACTCGCACCAGTGATCAGGGTTGCGCCTGTTTGGATTTGACCTTATTTCTTTTGGCCACCATACTTTGTCTCTCAAACCTCTCAAAACAACAACAAGTTAGGAAGTGGTCACATTGTAATTGTAACCACCAAATCTTGCCTTCAAATTTTTATCATCATCTCGTGGCTCATGAATGTTTCGATCGTTCCTGAATCTCGAGCCCGACTCTCTATTCCTTGATCTGTGATCGTACCTCTGATTGTCTTGTTTTGATCATGAGTCTCTTCCCGCAGGTCCCATGTATGGATCGTACCTGTTTTTACTTTACCTTTTTTCGTTTTTCGCCCGTCTCGAGCTTACTTTTTCATCTTTTTGATGTCGTGAAATAATATTTTCTTCAATACTCAGCTTTGTGCTATACTTGTTGTAAACGTCATTCCACGTTGTAGATGCGAATTCACGAAGATTTTCCTTAAGTCGTCTCGTAGCTTCAGAACTTTTTTCATTCAAATTGCTTGTGAAAGCTATAGCTGCCCAGTTATCTGGTACACGTGGCAGTGTCATTCTTTCACGCTGGAATCTATCCACAAATTCCCTAAGCAATTCTGAATCCCCCTGTTTGATTTTGAAAATATCCTCCATTCTTTTTTCGACCTTTTGAGCTCCCGAGTGTGCTTTGATGAAATAATTTGCAAGCTCAGCAAAAGAATTTATAGAATTTTTAGGTAAAAGAGAATACCAAGTTAGTGCACCTTTGGTGAGTTTTTCACCAAATTTCTAGACTAATACTGATTTGATCTCCTACTTAGTCAAATCGTTGCCTTTTACGCCCGTTGTGAATGCAATCACGTGATCTCGTGGGTTTGTTGTTCCATCGTATTTTGGTATATCAGGAATGTTGAATATCTTTGGGATTGGAAGGGGAGCAGCAATTGGTTTCCACGGTGTTGAGAATATTTTTCCGTATCTACCTCTTTAATCACGGGTGGCACCCTGGGTATTTGCTCTATACGATCACTTTGCTCCTTGAGCTGTTTCTGCAAGGTTAGTACTAAATTTTGCAAATCTGAATTAACTAATTACCTAGTTCTCCGTCCTGTGATTCGCTGGGGGTTCCTCTACTACCTGAATTAATAAGCCCGGAACGAGGGTTCTCCACAGTATTGTTATTTGGAGTGGGTATGGGTGGTGCAACAGTTAATTGGATAACAAAGGCATGAAGAGCTTTATTGACTTGTGAGGCAATAGGTTTTTGCAAAGCCTCATCCATAGTTTCAACCTTTTTGAATTGAGCTTGTCCATCGGTATGAGATCCATCAGGAGTGCCTTCACGAGACCATCGTGGAGAGCCTCCTGGAGAAGGAATCAGAACATTTTTATGCTGAGGATCTTCCTAAAGTTGTTGGTTTGTTTGATTTTCTTGGTTTCCTTGATTGTTGTCATTGTTGTTCAACATGGTTGATCTACAAGGGAAGTTAGGTTAGAATAAAATGGATTATCAGATTCCCCGTAACGGAACCAATTTTTTTAACCAAAAAAATAGAATTTTGACTAAAGCTATAATTTAGAAGAACACGGGTTACTAATAATCACAAGAATATATAAAAGAAAGTAGGTTGGATAGCCAGAATATAATTGAACAAAGACAAGTAAACCAAAATATATTCAGATGATATCTTTTGTCCCCACAATTATTCAGACCCCTCCCTTTCATAGCTATTTTGGGGATATGTAACTTGCCTTTGTCATAATAAGGCTATTAATGAAATAAAATGCTTTGTTAATCATTTAAGACAAATTCTCTAACATTTTTAGCATTTAATACTTATTAAATACTGTATTTGGACCTTCGCGTGCTGCTAGATTCATTCCCTTGATTCTTCTTGATTATTGACTTTAAATGTCTTGAATAGGTACAAACGCTTATATAAGGCCCCGTGAAATAATTTTGTGCCTAAAACCTAGTAGCTCATAGTGTCAAGGTCCGAATATTGCGTAGAATTCTAACTCGCCGCGGTTCGGACCCTCGGTGATGATCTAAGCTTTAAAAATAAAAAGAATAAATTTTTCCAGAAAATTATCATTTCTGCGGTCAAGAATGCGATCGCAGAATCGAAATGCGGACCACATTCCTATGGCAAAGTGAAGCAGAAGATTGGTCTAAGATGATGTCAAAAATGCGATCCATTCTGCGATCGCAGAATCGAAATGCGGATTGCATTCCTACCGCAGAGTGTAACAGAAGATTTTTAAAAAATTGAAGTTAAAAATGCGGTCAATTCTGCGGCGCATTATGCGACCGCAGAACACGAATATGGACCGCATTCTTATCGCAGATCGAAGCAGAACATTTAGTTTTTGGGGAGCAATTCTGCGGTCCATTCTGCGAAC
>MU697828.1:8022-21118 GCA_026770625.1 Nicotiana glauca
ACCCCAATTCAAGCTTTATGAACTTTGAACTTTCCAACTTCTATTTTCGATGTTTAAACCTATCAGATCACGTCCGGTTGACCTCAAATTTTGCACGCAAATCATATTTGACATTACGGACCTACTCCAACTTTCGGAATTGGATTCCAACCCCGATATCCAAAAAGTCAACCTCCGGTCAAACTCCTCAAAAACCTTCAAATTTCTATCTTTAGCCAATTGGCTCCAAAAAGACCTACGGACCTCCGAATTTACTTCCGATTGCGCTCCCAACTCCAGAATCATCATACAGAGCTATTCCAGACTCGGAATCCCAAACGGACATTGATAACACTGAAATGCACTTCAAGTTAAACTTAAGAAATTCTTTCTAAAATGCTAACTTCCACCATAGGTGCCAAAACGCCCCCGGGTTATCCAAAACCCGAACCGGGCATACACCCAAGTCCGAAATTATCATACGAACCTGCTGGAACCTTCGAATTCTGATTCCGAGGTCGTTTACTCAAAACTCCAATCCTAGTTCATTCTTTCAACTTTAAGCTTCTGAAATAAGAATTCTCTTTCCAAATCAACTCTGAACTTCCCGAAATTCAATTCCGACCACGCGTACAAGTCATAATACCTAAAATGAAGTTGTTCATGGCCACAGACTGCTGAACGGGGCGCTAGTACTCAAAACGACCGGTCGGGTCGTTACAATGACTGACATGTTTTCATGGAGACCTTAGTGCCTATTGCATTTTGTGGTTTGCCTGAAAGAATCTGGAAACCCATAACAGAGATTAGTTTGTTTTTCAAAGACTTGTGTTCTACCAAATTAAGGGAAGAAAATCTACTCCGTATGGATTAGAACATTCGTGTAACTTCTAGTAAGATGGAAAAGAAATTTCCATGTAGTTTTTTGATGTGATGGAACACCTTCCAATCCACCTTGTACACGAGGCACGACTTGGAGGGCCTGTTCAATGCATATGGATGTATCCCTTTGAGAGGTAATATTATAAGTTTGATGTAATTTTCTATTTTATTTGAATGTTCTTGGCTAACATGACATTATGTAGGAAAATTGGCAAATGAAAATAATTTATTAAGTAGAGGAATATGATTGAAGGATCTATATGCGAAGCTTATCTTGCAAAGGAAACTACTCATTTTTGTTCTTATTATATTGAGAGTAACGTGCCATATTCTAGGAATAGGCCCAATAGGCATACGGTCGAATGTGTAAATGATCCATTATATCCGCCAATGTCCATATTCAATCAACCAGGCCGATGTTCTAAGGATCTTAGAAAGAGAAGTTTGAGTGATATGGAGTACAAGTCAGTTACACTTCATGTGTTGCTAAATAGTCCCGAAGTTGTACCATTTCTCAAGTAAGTATTGATTTATTAGTTATAAAAATATAAAATTTACTGTGATTACATCTTGATGCAACTACTAAAAATATTTGATGTGTCACAGTCACTTTGTGGGTCAATTTGGCAATAATGCTGTATATACAAGATTTGATATGTGGTTCAAACAATTTGTAAGTTTATTCTGATAATGCTCTAACACTATGTATGTAAATAATGTTTGTAAGTTATGCTAACTAATGATTTTTTTAAAACTATGTAGGTAAATAATCCAAATAATGGTGTAAACCAATTTTTGAAAGATATATCCTGGGGACCTGGGCTTGAAGTCACAACAATGTCTAAGTACGTAGTGAATGGTTATAAGTTCCATACAAACGATTGCTCTAAAAATAAAAATAGCAACAACAGCGGGGTGTGGGTTCAATGTGGTGATGACAACCAAGTTGGAGATATTGGTTATTATGTTGTGCTGAAAGAAATAATAGAACTAGAATATACAGGTTGGCCATTTAATAAATTGATACTCTTTAGATGCAAGTGGTTTTACCCAAATCCAACAAGAGGTACAAGAGTACACAATCAATACAATATAATAGAGGTTAATCATACGAGGGAGTATGATCGCTATGATCATTTCATAATTGCACATAATGTTAGTCATGTGTATTATGCTCCTTATCCATTGTGGCGAAATAAGTCCGATTGGTGGGTTGTAAAAAAAACAAAACCTGTAGGTAGGGTGGAAGTCGAGAATGTGTTAGATGTTGCATATAAAAACGATATCTCCAGTATTCATCAAATAGTGGACGATCAGCTAGAAAATGATTTGAAACATTCTGAACACATATTGGAAGAAGTTGATATAAATGAAGTAACAATTATAGAAAATGAGGACGAAGAATCAACTTATGAAGCTCAAACAAGTGAGGAAAAAGAATTCTCGGACGAGGAACAATACGTCGATGAGCTTTAAAAGGTTGGTTTTTTTAAATAACTCTTGTTTTATAGCTAGTTTCTTATATGTTTTAATTTAAATATGTATTATATTATGAAGATGGCAGGCAAAGGTCATGGTAACAATGACCCTACTAGTTCTCGGGGTCGAGAAAAGGCTAGGAAGGAAAAGAGAAGGGTAGTTAATAATACTCCATCTTTTCCACCCTCTACAGAGATGCATATGTCTTATCCTCCACCCCACGGCTATATTGAGATGCCACAACATCACGAGCCCTACACCTTCATGCAGACACTAGGTCTTTCATTACAGGGCCATAGGACTATGCGTCCGACATAGAGTCCAACTGCCTCACGACCACGTGGATCGCATCTATCTGCATCACGTGGATCGTAGCCATCCGCATCGCATGGATAACAACCACTCGAGTCACAGCCATCAGTATCACAGCCACTTGAGGCCCATCCAGCTATGTCGCATTCACATGGATCGCAACCATCTTTATCAGCGACTCCATCTATTTCAGGCATTCGCCAGCCAGGTAGTAGCTCTGACCTCCCTACACCGTCCACACATGCCTCTGATATACATGGTTCGGATGATGATGCTGATGATGATGAGGAGGTGCATTATGATCAATATGGCAGGATCATCATAGTCCCTGAGGGTGATGGGTAAGAGTTATTTGTTATTTTTGCGTTTACTATTTTGTAAAGTTTTTGCTAAGATATTAATGTGTTTTTATCGTTAAATTGCAGGTTCATCCCGAGTAACAAGACTATGAGGATAATCACCAAAGCCATCAAAAGGCTTTATGATGGCCCTTATGCGACTTGGACTGATTTCCCATTCTTGCTGAAGGAGCAAATTTTCAATCAATTTAAGTAGTTTAATAATTTATATTTATGATATTTATTGTTTAATACTTAACTTTTGAAATACAGAGCAAGTGTGTATGGAAACACCGCTATAGCGAGGAAGTAGTTGCAAATTTTCATCACAAAGCTCGCAAGCGATTGTCGCATACTTTCTCCGAAGCTAGAAAGAAGAACAAGAAGCCAGACTGGTTACTTTAAAATTTATAGGATGATTTGAAAATTCAATGGCTTACCGCAAAGTTCTTAGAGAAGAGCGAAAAAGGAAAGAAATCCCGCGCATCTGAGAAGGGAAGCTCCTTGCACACTGGAGGTGCGATAGCCTAGGGACTATAAAAAGAAGATTGGTACGCAATTGCTTAAATTATTTTAACTTTCAAAGTATATCTATTCAGTTTGATAACTAAATTAATTTGTTTTCAGTAAAAGAAGTTGGGGCGTCCAGTGAACCATGATGAGCTATTCAAGGAGACAAATACTGTAAAGAAGAAGAAAGAGACGAATCAAGAAAGGTAGGTCGAGGACCGGGCCTCGATTGTATATGTAAGCTTTCACTTTTCTTTAAGTATTTTAATTTACTTTTATATAAATTTTGAAATACTAATTCAATTTAAATTTTCATATAGGGTCGCTACCAAACTAACGTGGAGGAATTCATCGGGCGAGCTAACCCAACCTTCGGACGAGGATGCTGAAATAATATGGATGGAGTCTGCTGGCGGATACAGGATTCCTACTAAAAAGTTCCATCGCTATAAGTGTGGAATACAAAGAATAAGGACTTCCTCACAAGGCGAGCAACTTAATGGGGAGAGCCTCTCCACTATGAGGGAGACTGTGACAAAGCTCACATCCGAGCTAGAAGCGGCCAAGAAAAGAGAAAGGGTCAGAGATGCTTAATTCCTTGGCATGCAAGCTTAGATCAGAACTCTCCTATCTATTGGAGCTTTTCTGTTGCCCCGGTCTCGTGAGTCATCGTTAGAGGCTCGACTTGAATTGAGCGTTCCTTCCGTCCTCCCTGTGATCTTTCCTCCCGCCCTCCCTGTGATCGTTCCTCCCATCCTCCCCATGGTCGTTCTTCACGTCCTCCACAAGGCCCTTCTCGACACCGTCTTTTAGATTAAAGTTCATCAGACGGTGATGATGATATTGTACAAAACACTCCTTGACTTGTATATACTTTGAACTAGACAAATAGAACCGGTTCTGAACTTGTTATAATAAGTATTAACTTAGTTTTGGATTTTTTAGTTTATTGAACTTTAATTTGTTAGTTTTAATGTATTTATTGAATTGTGTTCTTGTTGTTGTTGTCATTTTTTTGTTGTTGTTGTTGTTGTTGTTGTTGTTTTTATTGTTGTTGTTGTTGTTGCTGTTATTGTTATCTAGGGATTTTGGTATGCTGGCAGGTGGTGTAGCTGCCAAAACAAGCATTTTATGCCAAAATTAAAATCTAGAAAACCGACCAAAGTTGGTCGGTATCTAATTAAAAAAATAATTTTCTGCTGATTAGCGACCAAGGTTGTCGTTTAATTTTTTTTTTAAAATTAAAAATTAAAAATTAAAAATTACCGACCAAAGTTGGTCGGTTAATGAACAATGATTACCTAGATTTCTACTTTACCGACTAACTTTGGTCGGTATAGTTAAATTTTAATTTTAAAAAAAATATATTTTACTTTACCAACCAACTTTGATCGCTAATTTTTAAATTTTAATAATTAATAAAATAACGTAATTTAAATACACCGACCAAATTTTTGTCGGTAAAATTAAATTATTAAAATATATTACCAAAGTTGGTCGGTATGTGCTTTAAATTGTACAGTTGGTCCTTTTACCTTTACGACCAACCTTGGTCGGTATACTAAAGCGACCACCAAAATAGTGACCAAGCCTGTTTGGACGCGTTTTGATCGGTAATTTGCCTATATAGACCAACGTTGGTCGCTTTTTATGGTCTCTAATTAGCGAATTTCTAATAGTGTTATCTCCCATTTGGTAATTAAGAAAACTAAGCATATGCTTATCAGAAACAAGCGTATCATTGACCATTTGGATAAACTAATTAAAGAAATTGTTTGGGTTATCTTGAGTTAAACAAACTGACCCAAAAAAGCCATTAGGGAGTACCTAGTCACTTTCAACGACTCGTGACTGAGAATAACTAAAAGGTGAAAAGTGTTATATGTCGTTGAATTTAAATATCATGCAAAACTATAGTACAGTATAAGAATAAAGTATACGAAAAAACATTATTTCCCTTCCTTTTCTTCCTTTAGTAATTGGACCGGGCTGCTTGACCAATTTATGAAAATAATTGGGATATTATCACTTTTAGCCGTACCATAAACTATTTACTTCTGGTAGCGAAAAGTGTATAAAATTTGTATGTATATATATATATATATATATATATATATATATATATATATATATATATATATATATATATATATATATATACATACATACATACAAATTTTATACAATTTTTCGGCTATTATTTTGTCATTTTTGCAAAATAGCTCAGGATACTAGTGGGCGAAGCTAAGATTTGAATTTTATGAGTTCAAGATTTTATGACAACAACATCACATATTAATAACTAAATTTTGAATTATTATTTTATATGTATTTATTGAATTTTTTAAAATATAAATACAGAGTTTGGACAAAAGCTACTGAGTTTGACGAACTTGTAGCTCACTTTCTAACTCCGCCCCCAAAATTGATACTCCACCATAAACACTAGTCTCACCTCTCATTTGGCTATAAAACAAGTAGTTCCATGCATATGCTATACTCAGCATATATACTAGTACCATTTAAAAGAGGAGAAACACTAGAATATTTCTGAATTTCCTTTGTTTTTCTTTCTTTCTTTCTTGATTTTCTCAGTCATTCTTTGATTTATCATATACAAATATACTAGCATTCCTTAAGAACTTTCTCACAATTTAAGTACGTGTGGTATGATTGGTATGAGAATATCAACAATAACGTGCAACCAAACATGGCCATCCTTATGTATTAGCAGTGTTAGCCTCGATAATATGCCATTTCACCGTCAACCACCGAAAATGGACAAGCTTGTGGTGGTGATGGGAGCCACCGGCGCCGGAAAATCAAGACTCTCCGTCGACTTAGCCACTCATTTCGGGGGAGAAATTATCAACTCCGACAAAATACAAGTGTACAAAGGACTTGATGTTGCAACGAACAAAATTACTGAAGAAGAACGTTGTGGAATACCTCATCATCTATTAGGTACTATTGATCCTCATAAGGAGTTCACAGCCAAGAACTTTTGTGACATGGCTTCACTTGCTATTAACTCCATTACTTGCCGTGGGAAGCTTCCGATCATCGTCGGCGGATCGAATTCGTTCATTGAGGCACTCATCTACGATAAAACCTACGAGTTATATACAAGGTATTATTGAAATGTACGATTGTCTCATTTAAAAGATTAAAGTATAATATTAGTGACAATGAGAATTGTACTTTTTTTAGGCACTCCAAAAATAATAGCTGGCAAAACGTATATTTTTATATATATATGGATATTATATACATATTTTATATGTTATTTGCCTTGCAAATATGATTAATTTTGTCCGACCTGTCAATTTTGTATTTTACCCTTAGAAAGGAATATACATTTTTAGAGAGCATTTGTACAAATAGCCTTTTTTGAGACCAGACTTTTGAATTATGTCCCCATTAGTCTAGTGGGCTAAATTTGTTTGAACGTATTAATTGGGAAAATAATACTGCATACCCGCTCTTAAAATGATAGCGGGGAATATATATAGTTTCTAGCGCGGATTAAAAGTAGGGGGCATTTGTATTTATACCCACTTTTTGTGTCACATTTTAACTTGTGTCCGCTTTGCAAAAGAAATTAGCTACCGAATATAAATAGTGTCTAGCGCGGACTAAAAGTAAGGGGCATTTGCATCTATACCCACTTTTTGTGTCACATTTTAACTTGTGCCCGCTTTGCAAAAAAAATTGCAAGCGTACCTGCTTTTTCGCATAGCTTCAGCATACGGGGCTGAAGTAGCAAAGACAATCACGTAAAACTTTAACATTCTAGTAGTCGGGCCTGAAGTTCAGCTCTTGAGCTGAAGTTTTTGTGTTGTAACTGGGAAACTTCAGGTCTGGAGCTGAAGTTATTTAGTTCTCTTTTCTTTCTAGTGCTTGTGTGTTCTAGTTCTTTTCTTTCTTCTTCAGCTTCTGCTTTTTTGTCTTTCGTTTTGTTATTTTAAACTCCAGTTATTTCTTGCTTACTGAATTATTAATACTCTTGAATTCAAATTTTATTTTAAAAAAGTTCCCTTCTAAACCTACCTGATAGAGATAAAGAACTATCAATATACAAGCTTATTCAACATAAATTCTTATTATGAGTAGAACAACAACTTCAAATGTATTATATTACAAAATACAGATGTACATTTAAAGCAAACATAAATTGTTTTAATGTGTGCTGAGCACCAAAAATAAATACGTACTACATAAAAGGTAAAAGTTAGAAGGAGGAGGAGAAAGGGGAAGGAGGATCAGAAAGGCCGCTGAAATTATTTAAAAAGTGTGTACAAGTTAAAAGTTTTAAAAAAATGGATATAGGTTAAATGGGGCAACCACATAGGGCGTCCCGTGCAATTTTTACTAAAAGTAATAATACTCCAAAATAATTCATCCAGCTATTTCAAGGCAAAGCCCACTGGACTAACGGAAATTTGAAAAGGAATTTTTACATTCCTATACCATCTAGGAAATCTTACTACCCTCAATGTTTAAGATTTGATATAATTACATTTAGTATACCAAATTATCAATTCTATACCATAGTGTATTTTAAAGGTACAATTAATGCAGCATATATCCCTCCTTAATTCAAGGTACCCAAATGGGCAGTTTTTTTGGTTCTGAATCTTTTAAGGAAAGGAGCTTTTTCTCTTTGTCTTTTCGAGAAAAATCCAAAGAAGAAGAAATGGGTTCTATCGTTGTGCCGTTTTTTCTGCTTCTTTTTGGGAAGCGTTTTTTCTGCTTCGATGGAACCTTTTCTAGGGGTAAGGTATTTAGGATTTGATGGATCTGATTTTTTTAGGTTTCCTAATTGTGTTTTTATATGTAGAAGGCAGGGTAATGGGTAATGGATAATGGGTATTTGGGTAGTGGTATTGAAATTGAGTTGTGAAAATACAAAGCAATGCATCTACAATCAGAATACAAATAATCTACAAAATATCTACAAAGTGGGTATATTGAATTTTAATACCCCAATCTCATTCGATTGTAGTTTAATTGAGATTTTTGACATAATTACGTTTTTTGCAGAAGATTTGTTGAAGTTTTAGTCATTTTTGATTTGTGAAAACAGAAAACAAAGCATCTACAATTAGAATACAAATAATCTACAATTTATCTACAAAATATCTACAAACTGGGTACATTGAATTTTTATATCCCAATTCCTTCAATTTTAGCATAATTGGGATTTTTGACATAATTGCGTTTTTTCAGAAGATTTGTAGAAGTTTTACCCGTTTTTTATTTGTGAAAACAGAAAATAAAGCATCTACAATTAGAATACAAATAATCTACAATTTATCTACAATTTCTGCAATATGTCTTCTTCTTCTTCTTCTTCTTCGAGTTTCAATCTGAAATTCAGTCAAAACCAAGTCTAATCTTCACCAAAATCCCTCAAAATTGAGATATAAACTCCAAACCATATTCCCGATTATTTTCAACAACACACAATCCAAACAAATAATGAATTTTGAAAACCCAAATTTGAATTCAAAGCTATATATCAAGCTTTTTAATGGCTGTCAATGATGGAATTGCTGCTTTCTTTTCATTTGCTTTGTATTACTGAAATTTGCGATTGAGAAATAGAGAAAAATGTAGAGAGAATGTCGACGAACTGAGCTTTGTTGACGATTTTGTCTTTTTTGATTTGTGGCTTAAGGAAAAATATCGAAGAACAGAATATTTGCAGAAAAGAGTCTATGTAATTTGATTTTAAATTGAGGATATAAGATTTGCGTTTCAAATTTGATCCGAAGGTCGCTAAATCAATTAGAATATTTTGTTCCTGATTTGTAGCGCGCCTAATTAGGAAGGAATCAACTCCTAATAATTAGTATTTAATGAATAATATAATAATTGTAGAAAAACTGTGAACATGATGGGTAAATATGAAACTATGCACATTTTTGGTAATAAGGTTTCATATATGGTATAGGAAGAAAAAAATCTCATTTAAAAAGTGGCGTCAAAAAGGCTATATGATGCAAATAATCCCTTTTATTATTTTCATTTTGCTTAAAAAGAACACATTTTTATTAATTTAATTATGTTCTCAACAGGTACGACTTTTGTTTTCTCTGGGTTGACGTGTCCATGCACGTACTAAATTCTTTTTTGACCAAACGAGTGGACAAAATGGTTGAGAAAGGACTGGTGAACGAGGTAAGAAACATATTCAATCCTAGAAATGAAGATTACTCCAAAGGCATTCGAAAAGCAATTGGTGTCCCAGAATTCGATCGTTATTTTCGGGCTGAATTATCAAATTCCATTGACGAGGAGACCAGAATTAAGCTACTTGAGGAAGCCATTAATGAAGTAAAAATCAACAACTGTAAATTAGCAAGCCAACAGTTAGAGAAAATAAAGAGATTGATAAATATTAAGGGATGGAATGTACATCGACTGGATGCAACAGAAGTGTATAAAAAACGTGGAAATGAAGAGGAAGAAATGGTAGAGGAATTGTGGAAAAATTTGGTTGTGGGACAAAGCAAAAAGATTGTTGATAGATTTTTATGCGAAAATTACAACAGTTCAATGGGTTGTAGTAGTGATGGAACAGCCATTAACAGAGCGATATTGACTGCGCCAGCAGCATCATACTACTACTAGCTCTATACACATGCCACAACGGTACGGACAAGAATTTTCGCTAAAGGTATTCAAAATATATAAATAAAAGGTAAAGACAAGAAAAAGTTAAAGGATTATAAAAAATAATTTTGAGCTTAATTTCATCATTCCCTCAATGTATGTCTATTTATGGCTTTCAGCTGGCAGTAACTCTGTAAGTGTGACCAACTTGGTCTACTTCACATTATCAAATGACACGAACACAGTTAGAACTACTTCCTCCATTTCATTTTGTTGGATTGAGAATGGAGTTTTAAGAAAAAATTAATGTGATTTTTATTTTTGTGGTTATAAATTAACAGCAATTAATTAAAGATAAAATTGAAATATTGAAAGTTGAATTATATATACTGACAATGTAAATAGTATTTATACTATTAAAAGATAATTACAAGTAATTCCAAATAATTAACCTAAAATAAATAATAGTAATCGTAATCAATGTTTTAAAAGACGGGGGCGTGAGGCGAGGCGTGAAGCCTGAGACATGGGGCGTAAGTCCCATGGATCTTTAAATATTACTAATTTCAAGAATTTTAAGATAGTATAAAATAAAAAATAATTATAAATACATTAGAATCACAAAATTATAAAAAATAATCTATTTAAAATATTTATAAATTATAATTCAACTATGGATAATATAAAAAGTATGACATATATCATAATATCCAAATTAGCTGCAACGTCGTTATAATTCAAACATCAAAAGTAATGTATTCGATACGAAATCTTATATGTATCTCTTAAGGAGTAATAAAATTTGAAAGAATTTCTATATTATAATTTGATATTTTTCTTAAAATACTCCTTTTATTTAATATGCATTCTATTTGAAAGAGAATTTATATAAAAATATAATTTACAATTTAAATGTAATTTTCGAGCATCATTCATTTTTAAGTTTCAACACGTTAATAAAGTGACGCATAATTCACCATACAATACCATGATAACTAATTATTTGTAAATAGTTACTAGCTACTATTGAGCTATTAAATTAATAAGTATTATATCTCGTAAACGTGAAAAAATAGTATTTAGAAAAATAATTATTAAAAACATTATGGACTATTTTATAGTAAAGACATAACAAAAGTTAAGAAATAAATACTTTTCAAATAAAAGATTTATTTAAATTTAACTATCATAGCAGACTTAGTGGATAACGTGCAATAATTTTTATTTTAATTATGACATAAAATACTCTCAACTTAATGATTTATAATTAGGAAAAAAGTAATTTTGAATAGTCAACAATTTATTAAGAAATTTTGAGGATTTACAAGGTTAGTTATATACAATTTCATAAAGCTCTATTAGGCGAACCAGTATACTGGCGTTGGGCGTGTCCGGGACGTAAGCCCTGATGGCCGAGGCGTAAGTCTCACAGAACTAAGCCCCACACATAAGCCCAAGGGCGTTTTACGAATGCTCCGCCCTGGGGCGAGTCCCAGACGAGTTTCAATTCTGCCTCTTTTAAAACTGAGGCCATAATTACTAACCATTTTTAACATAACATCAATTAATGTTTATCATCAAAATTTACTTGTAAGTACCTTGTAAATGACCTAATTGTCAGAATATCTTGACACTGACGGTGTGTATATATATATATAGAATATTCAACCCTTAGACCATATTATTATTAGTCAAATGTGATTGAGCTTGACGAATAAAAAATATTCACTTCCAAACTGTGTTTCTAAAGTTTAGTTTTACTTATCAATTCGTGCAGTTATGAAGTTTTTAGTTATCTCAATTATCGTTAGTTGAATAAAAGAGGTGTTGTTACCATTAAAAGAACGAGTCCTACTCACCCCCCTTTTGTCTTCTTTACTTGCAAAACCAGAAAAAAAACACCTAACTATGAAAACATACAAAGATTATGAATGCAACCTTGTCATTATAAAAGACTAACATAGGATTAATTCTGGGTAAGTATCTAACTTTTCCTTGCTATTTGTCACAAAATTACAAGCAAAAATGAACAAACAGAACATGATCCCAGAGATTTTATTAACTTTGGTATTCCTAGTACTTAACCTAGGAGTATCAAATAGCCAATTTATGCCTTGGCCACCTATTGTCACACGTCCATTTTGTCTCCATCAATTTACACTTGCTAACCATGCATGTCGATTTTTGCCATATACTCCATTGCCTCCACCATCTCCACCTTCACCTCCCTCTAACCCTACCTCTTCACCCGAGCCACAACCGTCACTAACTTCTTTTACGAGCTCTGAGTATGAAGAAACTCCTGTAGAAGAAGAATGTTGTAGGTGGATGAAATCAATCGATAGCGAATGTGTTTGTGCCTTATTGGCTCATTTGCCTCCTTTCCTTTCTAAGCCAATTCACCAGTATACTGCTGTCGTTGATGCATCTTGCAATGTCACTTTCAAGTGTAGTTCGAGGATTAGGTATGAAAATGAGAAGTCACCACAGTCTCCATGATGTCCATCTCACTACCTTTACGTTCACATAATTATGTTTTATTAATAATTAAAATGGCATATGTTGGGAAATTTGACAGACTCCAATCAGTATTAATAGTCAATAAGTAAAGATATTTATGAGGGGATATAGAGCTTAATTGTTAACCTCCTAATTAAAGGTTTAAATGTAGTATGTCTCATTGTATCGCATTTTGTTATGTAATATATAGTACTATTTTTCATCTCATGGATGCTTGGTAATTCTAAATCTAATAGATGGGCCGAGCAGTCTGAACTATTCTTTATTTTCTAACAAAAAGAATAAGCATTCGAATTATCATTACATTAATCTCTCAATCTCCTTTGATCTCATTCACAAGCACTCTCAAACCTTATCAAGATGTTCTTAATTTAATTTAGGGGTGACAATTTGAACCCAAAACCCATTCAATCCGCCCAACCTGCGGGTTGCTCATTCCCCCCCCCCCCCCCCCCCCC
>MU697828.1:30687-70272 GCA_026770625.1 Nicotiana glauca
TGTACCAGGCTCTTGCTTCAAGAATTGGTTGCAGGGAAAAGCCAATACCTCAAAGCCTGAAATTCAATTAAAATACATATGATGGAGATGTACGGCAGCTCGGTGCATAAAGCATCTCGCGTTCATGCAAGGTCCGAGTAAGGCGCCGCACCCCAAGGGATGTGATGCAGGCAGCCTACCCTGATAAGCATCAGTGGCTGATTTCATGGATCAAACCATGACCTATAGGTCACACGGAGACAACTTGACCATTGTTCCAAGGCTCCGTATTATGTTTAATAATATGAACATGTGATCATGTATAAAGAGTAACTAATCTTAACAATCCGACGAATGCTACCTTTATCCTTGTATTTGTTGTGGAGTTCAGTCAATTGGGTATAGTTGGAGTTTGTGAACCCACTGTTTCAACAAAGATGAACACCATCACCACATGTCCAAGGACTTCATATCATCAAGAATATTACAAAAAAATATCGTGAAAAAGAAAAAAGAAGAAACTTGAGCTGAATAACTAACAAATACAGTTATACAGTATAAAATATAGCTCAAAGTTTAAAAATTGTACACAGAAAAAAAGGGAAAAAGGAAAAGTGGAGACCATTTGGAAGCAACATTGACGACAAGAAGCACTTTTCCATTGTAGATGTTGAGGTCTACATCCTTTCCTTTGCAATCCTGTATATTGGAAACAACCCCACCAATAAATTAAAAAAAAAAAAAAAAGGAAATCCAACATATGAGAATGATTTTCCTTGGGTAAAAGAGAAATTATCACCTTGGCAGTAAATTCATGAATTGATTTTTGTGGAACTGATGAAGAGGCACCCATTTTGAAATTTTGATAGGGGAATTATGGGTCAGTATATAATTCTTTGCTCCCCTACTCTCAGATTGGTAATTTCCAAGAGTAGGGAATATTCTAGCAAAATGGGGCAAAAGAATTAAAATGGAGATTGGAGAATTTTAACAAAGACAAAGGAGAAAGGAGGCGTCCATGATCAGATAATTGAGGCAGCCCACAAGCTACAGCTTGGCAGATTTCTCTTTTCCTTTTTCTATTTTTGCATTTACATTAGAAACAGAAAATGTCCGGATGGCAGTTGGATTTCTTTAATGTGGATTGCGACCCGAAATGAATTAAGCGTTTACTCGAACGGGGTAGGAGAAATTAAAAAATAGCCAGATTTACAACTGATCGTTCAAAAATATATCAATTTTAAAAGTAATCGAAATTTTGCCAATTTTTAGGAAAAGATAAATTTAAGCGAAAATATTGTTCAAAATCCGTAAATACTCCAGCATACTTATCCTGGAATCCCAGGATAAGTATGCTGGAACTCCAGCATAATATGATGGAATTCCAGCATAAGTACACTAGAACTCCAGCATAATATAGGTCCAACATAATATACTGGAGTTTGGAGCACCGGTGCTCCAGTCTACAGTATTTTATACTGGAGCCAGTAAAGTATACCGGTCCAACATAATATATTCGAGTTTGGAGTAGCGGTGCTACAGTCTCCAGTATATTATACTGGAGCCAACAAAGTATATCGGTCCAGCATAATATGTTGGAGCTCATACACAAATGCACCGAACTCCAGTATATTATGCTGGACCGATCTTTATTGCAGAAAAATAATGGCTATTTTTTATTGACTTGATAAACGCTGACTATTTTTGAATTACTATTCCGATAATTGGCTATATCTTACTATTTTTACGAGCATAATAGCCCTTCTTATGGATACTATTTAGAGAATTAAAATTCATGATAATTCTTAAATAATAGACCTTTTAGAGTAGCTATCTCGTGTCATTTGTACTAATTTAGTAGGCCTTGCAATAATTGGTTTAAATTAAAGTAAGATGTTTATATTTTTATGGATTTTCAATTTATACAATTACCATATAAAATTACGATTTAAATATAATAAATGCATTCAAACCTCCAAAATATTATGTTGAGTATGACTGATATTTATTCGTCTATTACTTCTAATCGAGCTTTTTCTGTCGTTATACCTCAAGGTCACCTATTGCTTCGCCTCTAACCCATTACTAATTATTAAGAGAGATATTTCGACGCGAATCTACATTACTAGTGATCAATTACTATTTCGTGCGAATTCAAATTATTCGAGCAACATAGAGAATACTGTTTGAGTAAATAATTACTAAACCAATTAGTGATAAGTTAAAGGATAAATCTCAGTGGAACTTAATAAATTCTAGATTGGGTAAGTAGAGCTCTTGTTTAATGAAAAGAGCATAAGAGCATTAAATGGCGAATTTAATGTGTTTGAATTGACAATAAATATGATAGCATAAATATATAATAACTGTAAATAAGGACAAGGAATGTACTAGGAAAGGATTTATCATCCAATTATAATGCGATTGGGATGATCCTTTTCTCTAGTGCAACGCAGAAAAGTGAGAAATCAAGGTGGGTATGGAATCCTGAGATTTATGGATAAAGATTGAACAACATACGTTTGAGTAAATCAATGAATAAGACAACTTCTTCATATATTTTTCTGTCAACCTTTTTACAATATTTTCTCGTCAAAAGAGCATATCCCCTTTTGTTCCCTACCTTTTCCTATTTATAAGGGATATTCCCCAAAAATCCTAAAAAGTATAGCATAAAGAATATCCAAAGGAATATTCTTTTTGTCCACCTCTGAACCTATGCTGATGTTACTCTCTTATTCAGCTGCCCACCGTTGATACCCAATTTTTTTCTACCTATTTTTATACTCAAAATATTCTCAAAATAGTATGTACATGCATATATAAGTATGCCCAAGAATTTTGACATTTTTCTAATTTTTAAAGCTTTTTATAATCATTCTATTATTTGTTTTGACAGTACAAAATCCAATAATTATTCCCAAAACTATCATTTTGATGAATAATTTATTTCAATCCTCATATTTACACCACAATATAATTGATGTGATTTTCGTATATTTTTTTTTACAAATTTATTTAGTATTTTAAAAGCTAATTTGCATACAATTGCGATTATAGCGTATCTTACGATTAATAAATATTTTATAAGCCATAAAATTGGTCCAAATATTTTTAAATTAATAGTTATACATTATGAATCAGTTCAGTGCTTTTAATTTGCTTTTAAAATCGTTTTTACTATTTTTTATAAAATAAAAAGGGAAAACTAGCTATTTAACATTTAGCCTCATTTTATTACAATCATAGCCTATTCATATTTCAATTTTAACCTTCAATTTACCCAATCCTAACCCTCAATTGGACCAGCCCAATTTTGTTTTAACCCGGCCCCGATCAGTCCCAAACGACCCTCCCGGTTCTTATTATTGATCCAGGCCGTTGATCATTTTGATCAACGGCCATAAGCCACCCTTACCTTTTTTAACTCCAAACGACTACCCTAATCTCTCATTTCCCATCTTATAGCCGCCCCTGAATCCCCTCATCTCTCAAACTCTCTCGAACTCTCTCGAAACCCTAGCTTCACTCACCGTCTTCGACCTCTGACTCACCGGAATCCATGGCTTCTCAGGCCATGGATGATCTACGCTCATATTCTACTGCTCCTATGTGCCTGATACTCGAAGGTTCAAGGCTAGACTTCAAAGGTCTCCACCCGGACCTCTGCCTACTTGAGGTTTTCGGCCATCTCCGACTTGGCTCCAGCATATCTTAGCCTCCTGAGCCTGTTTCCAGCCTTATCCGACTTAGATCGGACCTTTTCCAAGCCTTTCTCATTCTAGGGTTCATCTGAAACCCTAGCTGTTCGAGTTTTTTCTCCGATTCTCTTTAGATATGTGTGTATTCATGCTCTATTTTTGAGTTCCCAAAAGATTCCCCCAACTTTTCTTTAAAAATTTTACTTTCAAAGTCACTTCTTTCCGATTTAGAGTTTCTGAAAATGCTTAAGTGTTTTTCTGACTCTTCTTTTCCTTTTCTCTGTGTATATATGTCTCTGCTATGATCTTATGTTCTTCTTTTACTACGCATGTTCCTCTACTGTATTTCTACGCTATGTGCTTGTATGCTCTTAACGATGTTGTGCTATTTTCTTTCACCATGATCTCGTCTACTGTATTCTTCTACTGCGTTCATTAAGTGTTCTTACTATTTTTACCTTTTTAAGTTTCCTCCAGAATACCTACTTAAGCATGTTTTCCTCTACTGTTTCTTTTGCTCTCATTATGTTTCGAATTAATTTCCTTACTCTGTTTGCTTTAAACTTTCTATTGTATTTGCTTGTTCCCTCATTTTGTCTTCTTTGCATCTAATTCAAGCCAAAACCTTAGGATTTTGGGGTTTTTGGCGAGTTTGGTCTTGTGTGTTTAGACTGGGGCTCTATTTGATCCCTGGACTCTCTCAAACTCGCTTTGGATCTGTGTATGGAATTCGAACCCTTTTGTGTATGACTCTGAATCCTTCTATACTAGACTCTTCTGATTAGCATGACATTCCCTTTTATGTGTGTGTTAAAATCTTTCTTCAAAAAGGTTTTCCAACTTATGTTCAAATCAGAATCCTTTATTTGAGTTTAATTGATTGTTGTTGATTCTTCTTAAGTAAAGCCTCTCTTTACCTTTTTCTGACTTGGTTCATTCATACAAAATTTTCGACTCATGATTGCTTGGCTGTCAATTGGTTTCCTTTCCTTAATTTGCACAACCGTATACTGTCAAAACCCTTCCTTTAAATAACTATTATGTATTTACCCCTTTTTTCACTACTTTGAAAAATATTTAGTTGACCTCTTTCCTTATTTACTTTGCCCGTTTGAAATCAGAATCTCTTAATTAAAGGGAAACCTTGTGTGATTGATTCTCAAACTATTCTCTTACCTTTTTCTGTTTATTTTTTGCACTATAAATACACGATTTTAATAATCCTCCACACACGAGTAAGCACACAAAAAATCACAACTTTCTCTTCTAAACTTGTACTCTTGCTTCTTGACTGCACTTTGGCTTTCATAAGGCTACTATTTCTCCTTACTTGCTTCTTTGAACTGGTATGTCCTAAAATTAATTTCAGTATCATTCTAATGTGTTTATTTATAGTCTTTGTATCCATGTATGCTTTCAACTCTCTGCAAAGCTAATTTTGAAGTACCTACATGCTTTTGCCTGCTCTTTCTTTGTTTCTTGATGCTAGTATGAACAATTGCTCCCATACCCCATTCCCCTATGTGTGATGAGTTAGAGTATGGCTTGGCAACATCCCAATTTCTGTCCATGGCTAAACCTAACCTTCAACAATGTCTTAACTCCCAATTCTAAGGCTGACAGGCTGGTCAGGGGTGTACCAGCATCCTAATTGCTGAGCATGACCACTAGCCTGCCCTGGCCTCACCTTAATTCCCTTCTATTACACTTACACTTACTCCTAGTCTCTAAGTTCTGCCCCCCCCCCCTCCTATGAGCCTTTCCTTGGGACCTTGAGTTCCCTCTGAACTTGGACATTTGAGGGCTGGCATTTCCACACTGCACTATAATCTGATTCTGCAATGATATTTGGGGTGTAAGCATTGCCTGGAACTCTTAAGTTCCTTGGAACTTTGACACATCCCAAATAAGAGAAAGGCTTTGGAAAATCCGATCCTGGAAGTTAGTTTATCTCATATTATTAGACTCTGAGTCTGGATTAGGCTAATTTGATGTAGATGTAACCATTGATGTATTTTTGTTCTTTCCCCTGATTTATTTGGTCTGTAATAAATTTTGTAATAACTACTGGGGTATATAGTGAAAGGGATGGGATTGAATGTGTGCGAAGGGGTAGATACCATGTTTTAGGTATATTTACTTTCAAAATTCAGCATCTCATGTAGATACTATATTTTAGGGATATTTACTTTCAAAATTCAGCATCTCATGTAAATACCATATTTTAGGGATGTTACTTTCAAAATTCAGCATCTCATGTAGATACCATGTTTTAGGAATTATTACTTTCAAAAATTCGGCATCTCATGTAGATACCATGTTTGTAGGACTTACTACTTTCAAACCTCTGCATCTCACATCGATACCATGCTCATAGGTTTTCTGCACGTCGTATAAATACCATGCCCATAAAATCGTCGCTGAAACTATACATATCATATAGATAATGTGCCTATAGGACTTCCTACATTTTTCATATGCATCTGTCACTAGGTAAATCTGCTTATAGGAGTTAAAATAACCAATTGCATATAGATGATCGGCCCATAGGATCTCTGCATGCCAATAACAACGATAAAATCAGTGACGCCTAGAGAGCATGCCTATAGGAGCTATCAACTAAATCTGAATCGCCCATTCACTCCTAAGTTTAAAATCAGTGGTAATTTGTTTAACACTCGTAGAGCTTACAATCAACAATGTTTTTTTGCAATCAGTTTATTCCTCCATTAATAGACATCATGCCTATTGGTCCCGTTTAACACATAGGCAAATAGTTAAATAATTAATCAACTATGTTAGTTTTTCGACAGCTACATCTAAGCAGGACTAATTTGGACTCCCTATCTGGGAAATACGTGCTAAATCAACCTATCCTCCGCCTTAATTTAATTCAGACCAAATCAGTACGTGTAAGACATGCTAAACAATGTGTTTCTTAAAATGAGGAGGCCTGTTTGAGCCCTTAGTTGCTACTAGTTCCCCTTTAACTACATTATGTGTTTTGACTGTCGCCCTAGATTTTTATCCTTTTAAACTCTGAAAAGCCAAACTCCCTACACTTTAGGATTAGTAGTCCCAACTATCTCCGGGACTGATAGGTGGGACGGGTAATAACATGCAGTAGGTGACAATACCATTCCGCACATAACACCTTAACGAGGTGGGAAGGGTAGACGTGGAGATAATGATCACGCGATAACACCATGCGTACGATTGGCTACTGCTGTTGTGTGGATGATCCATGTGTTTCACAAATCTAGGACCCCTTTCCCTTATGCAATTTTATTATTATTTTATCAATAAAATTCCATATCTCATTTCAGTCACCAAATTCCTCCTTTTTACTGCACTATTCTCTTCTTTTCAAATTTTTCGTTTATTCGTTTCTTTGTTTGAATTTGTACACTTGGACACTTTCCTTAAACAAATTATGAGATCACTTAGACCTAAATTTCAACATATTTGTTTTGTACCTATTTGCAACCCTTATGCGTGGCATTATTTGTATACTTGTTTGCATTTAAAGTCACAACATAGCATGGTCGGGAACCACACTAGTGGATCTTGAGGGGTGCCTAACACCTTCCCCTCGAGATAATTTCTAGCCCTTACCCGAGCTCTGGTTTTCCAACTCAAAGCCCTTAGTGTCCTAATGCACTTAATCATTAGGTGGCGACTATTCAAATCCAAAGCCCAATTCCCAAACGGAAATAGAGTTGTTTTCTCAAATATCGTTAACCCAATTTTGCGAGGAAAAGGGGGCATCGACACCCACCTCTAGCATCTGTCTTTATGAGGACGACCTTCGGTCGTTGTGTTGTGATCGGCCGCATCCTTTGTCTTGCTTATCTGTTATCATGGTTACCTAATTTTGACCTATACAGTTAGCCCCTCCTACTTGTTGAGGTCGTAGCTCTACACGTCCTCAATAAGCGGACACCATTCATTTTTCGTAGCAGGAGAATTTGACTATTAAATTATGACGGTTCGACCATGACCGAGAGAACGACACAACTAGTGGAGTCATGATTTGTATGGTTATCATGATGTGACATCACTGCCATACGCGTCATCATTACGCATCTTCCCGAGACACCATCTGCATGCTTGTCGCTTTGGTTTTAGTGCCATTGACAATCATTCGCTTTGATTCTCGCGCCATCCAGCCGTATAAATAAATGAGGGTTTCGTTTTTCAGAAGCTTTTGCCATTTCCCTCATTGTATGAACCTTATCTTCCTTCCATCTTCTTCACCAGTTCTTGTTATCAGCTTTGTTTATACGATTCCGTTTCTCTCCTGCATGTTAGTCATCACCTCTTTTTTAGGCTTAATAACACACCTTTTGTTGTTGAGATGTCGCAGACATGACGAAGTCCGATGCCATTCTGTTGTCGGTGGCCCCTCCTTCTAGTGGTGAGGATCTCGTGGCCGAGAAGGGTAAGAGTTTTCCTACCATAGAAGAGATACTTCCTAGAAACCCCTTGTCCAGAAGCAATTTCCACAAGGAATCCGCTCCTTCTACCGTTCCAGTGGTCTCTGAAACCGGGTCATATCATATAGCTGAACTCTGATCTACATATCATATTCCTTCTTATGTCGAGATGGTTCCATCTGGGGGAGACATCGTGGAGGTCCATAGTGTTGCGCCCTTTTTTCCCCTTTTTTTGCGGGGAAGTTTGGCTTCGACATTCATGGGGGAACAACTCATTTCCTTTTGGGAATTGGGTATTTGAAGAGTTGCCATCTAAAGATTAAGTTGTGTTAGGGAACCTAAAGCAATTAACTCATGTAAACAGTTTTGCATTATCAGAGATTAGGGTAAGGTCTCGAAATAAACTTGAGGAGAAGGTGTTAGGTACTCCTCGCTGTCCACAATGGCGGGTCCCGGCCGAACTTAAACTATGCGAATTAGTCAATTAACAAGTAAGCAGCCTTAGCACATATTTGCAAATAAAGTAATTTTCCCAGTCTAAATGCATATATGATCAAGGAAGTTCAGATAATGAAAGTAAAAGGGGTTTGGAAAGCTTAAACACATATATATGTAAAGAAAAAGAGAAAGTTTAAATAATTTAAATACATATAAGAACAGGGAAAAGGGAAGTCGGAAAAGGGAAGTCCTAAGTTGATTACCCTACAGGATCAATATGTGCAATGCCTAGTAATCTTCCTCAACTAGAGGGACTACACGTGACATTAATGCGCAGGTCATCATATTCCTTTACTACCCATTACCCTATCCTTAATGGTTATATAAGCAAATTTGATTAACGACCTCTAAGCATGTTTTTACATGTCCCTTCCTTGTGGCCCCATAGGATTTTAGGACCTCTAGACTTAGGCAATTCTAGACAATCCTAAGGTGTTTAAAGGAAAAACATCTAGGTGATAATAAATAACATATAGGGTTGTCAATTAAGGAAGGAGGTAAAAGGCTCATATTTATCTCCACATCTACATAGGCAAATAAACAACATGTCTCAAACAGTTGATTTTGAAGAAGTTCAAGAAGCCTAGGAACATGATATCTAGACAGATGTTATAGATACAACATACGCATCGTTTGTTTTAAGGAAAGTGGCAGATCCTAACCAGTTTGCCTAATGGTTTTCAAAATCTGTTAGACTTAAGTACTTTATATACAATCAGAACACGGTTTTCAATTTTATACAAGGATATTAATCACCTAAGGCTTTCCTAGGCGTGGAACTATGTACAATCATAGTTACAAGAGCTGTTTAAATAATTTGGAATTATTCAACCTATAGGCATGCTGATCTAGGTGATACAAATTATAATAGGTGATTTATATCAGAAATTGACACCTACGTGTGAGGCCATTTTAAACCGTTTCATGAATAATTATTTATTTAGTCAAAATAGACAGGATCTAAAATAGATGCCAACAGAGTCCTAAGAACAGGATATCTAATACACACAGAGATGACTGTTTTTATTAGGCTGGACTATTTAGCAACAGGATTTCTGAGTGACAGTACTAATGTAGAACCAGGAATTGAGTAGTGATCTATACCATGCAATATGCTAAAGTTGTAAACGTGAATACCCTAAAACAGGATATCTAGTGCATAGGTTTGGCATGGTTTGAATACAAATAGACACAGCAATCCTAGAACATGATTTCTAATGTAGATTTACATAATGTAAAGCCTAGAAACATGATTTCTACCCAGCTTTACCCACAAGATCATACAACTACCCTCCTTTTTCACTTATTACCCCAATATCTGTTTACAAATGATTATTACAAACCAAGATTGAATAAATGACATAAATGCAATATAGATTAAACTATAGGAAGCCTGATGTAGGCCCAAAGCAAACCTGGGGTACCATGCCATCAGTAATCTCAAATGCCAAGGGTTTCATTACCAAATTTGTGTCCAGGTGTGTCAGAGTTCCCTAAGGACCTCAAGGATCCAGGGCAGTGCTCACACCTAGAGTTTTCTCAAATAGAGACTGGCTATATGCAGTATGGAAGAGCCAACCCTGATATGCTAGAGTTTAGAGAGATCTCAAGGATCCCTAAGCAGTACACGTAACACAGGGGCAGAACTTAATAACCTAAGAGTAACTGACAGTGCTTGACATAGTTTGAAAGACTTAGTGAAAACAATTTAAGAGTGAAAATAATTTTCTGGAATAGACCAGTTTTGAGAAATGCTGGGACTGAAAACCAATTTTTAGAAGAATACTGATAATATTTTGAAATATGTTTTAAATAGAGCAAATTCAGTAGACATCCAATCAACCATGGAAGGTTCAAATTCACAGGCACTTTAAAAAATTGGTTTGCACACAGGGGAAAGGGATTGGAACATATAAGAGTCTCATTGAGGGTACATGAATAGGGTACAGGGAGGCATGTAGACAATAATATGCATTGTACACTTAGCAGCTTCATAGCCTTAACAGATTAACCAGGATAGTAGGCAATTAAGGCATGAAGAAAAGATGTAGTGGGCAGAATCAGACACATAAGTAGGATCAACCATCAATATGATCACATAGTTAAGGGATTAAACATGAATTAATAAATAGGCTGGTCAAACATCATACAAATAGGTGAAGCGTAGACATACTAGCTATATGTTGAACAGGACAGGATATAGGCATGCTAAGCAAAGAAGCAAATAAGAGGATAGGGTAAATTCATAGTCAATGAACTAATGCTGGAATGAAATACATATAGTTTAGGTTTCAAATTTAATTAGAGACATACCAGTTGAAGAAAAAGAGTGCAGAATATAGAACAAGTGAAGTTCCAATATCTAGTCTTGGCTTTCAGCCGGCTAGACCCACAATAGCACACGTAGCAAAGAAGGAGAAGAGTTTTTGAGTGTATATGTGTGTTTTAAACTGATGTTCATGTCAAAGGTAAGAATAGAGGAGAGCGTATATAGCAGTTTAGGAGCAGAGCAGAATAAGGTAAAAGAAACTAACACTCAGCAATTAAGGAAATCACAAGATTAATTACACACAAAATCAGCATAGTCTTTCCTTAATTGAGGATAACTACTCAAGGGTTAAAGGACAGGAGTCACTTAAGGAAAGAAATCAAATCAGACTTAAGTAAAGAGATAAACAAACATGAGTCTAATTAAGAAAATAATCGTGAAAAATCAGTGACATTGCAGCAATTAAATAAGGTAAGAATAATAATTAAATCGTACACAAGGGAATAAATCAAGAATCAGCACATAAGTTTTAACCGAGCAAATCAGTGAATCAAAATTCAAAATAGTACTGATTTAAAAGGAGAAAAATATCAGTTTTCACAAATAGCAAATAGGCTAAATAAAATTTCATAAACACACATAAATTAGCCAAGAGATCGATTCAGAAACCCTAGTAGAGACGAACTAGGATAAAAAGTCACAAGATACAGAATTAGACTAAGGAGAAATGATGAAAGTCAAAGCACAGAACGAAATAATGCAACGAGTAACACGAAAAAACCTAGAAACAAAGCAAAAGTATAAGAAAATTGGGGCTTTAGCATAAATCGACTAGGGTCCAAACAATCTTAGCGGAAATCAATCAATAATCACTTAAGAACAGATGATTAACATTTGAAAATCAGAAAATCTTTAAAGAACATGACTTAGGGTAAACCTAGTTTTAGGAAAAATGAAAAATCAGTTGAAAAACCAGGAATCTTTCAAGGAAACATGTGAGATATGTTCGATTCGTCTCAGACCTATACAAATTTGAGAAGATCAGAGATAAATAATAGGGTTTTTAGAAAGCATGACAGAGACGAGAACATAGGTATAGAAAATCATGGATTCATATCAATATAAGAGAGGCTTCTTACTCATGGCCGAGCAAATGGCTTGAAATAGGAAAAGAAATCAAAGGTGCAAATAGAAAGTAGAAGGCCAATATAGGCCTGAGACGATAGAGAAACATCATAGAAGGGAGGGCTAAGCCGGTGACGGCGCCTGAAGATTAGGTTTTAGTTAGAGAGCGTTTTAGAGAGAAGGGAACGGGTGACAGCGGGTATAGTAGAAAATGATTTAGGTTAGAAGGGGGTCGTTTAGAGTTAAAATTGGTAAGAACCAATGTGAGCCATTAATCTCAAAGATTAATGACCAGGATTAGAGGGGCTTGGGTTGGGTCTAATTGCATTTGGGCCTAGGTGAATTGGGTTAGAGATTTGGGCTGGTTTTCCGAAATTAGGGAGATTAAAAGGCTATTTGTTAAATACCCAAATAATTAAATAAAGTTATTTTATAAAATAATTAACAATGAGAAAAAATCATTTTCATGCATAGAAATATCTCAAAATAATTATTCAATATTTTAAAAATATAAGGGACCAATTTCTGGCAAAATTACGCAGTGATGTGTATATGGGCTATAATTGCAAAATCATTACAATCGTAACCAAAGGTGTAAATCTGCCCATTTGTGAAATAATTGAAGCTTAATAAGACCATAAGTGGTAATATTAAATCAAGAGATGTTTTAAAATCATCTGTAATACAATTTTATAATTATTTATATGAAGAATAATATTGAGATAAATTAATTTAAAAATGTAAAAATTATGAAAAAATACCCATTGATGCCAATGCATAGTTTTAAAGATATATATATATATATTTCAAAAAATATTATAGGGAAAAATTGGGTATCAACATATGCCCCTCTTTACCCGAGAAGGATGAAAGAGTTTTAGGGTAAAGAAATGATGGCCAATTATGACCGAATGGGATGTTTTAAAAGATAGAGGCCGAACTCTGGTCTTTGAGATGCCGACATATCCTTGATTTTACAGGAATCAGACTATGTGTAGTTCCAGATCTATCGGCGGAATATACCGATGAAGTCATTACAAGAACGGACCTGAGATTTTGGGATGGGTGAGAGAGTGGTCAAGTTTGAGATTGTTGAAGGAACTGGAGTGAGGTCGCTCCTGTTGGGATTGCGTTTGCTTACTGGTCACATACAGATAAAGAGATACTACGAACCTGTATTTGTGTGGAAATTTGAACATGATGCAGATTCCCTTCGGACCATGAAAGTTGTCTTTGTACGGTGCGGATGATGTCCTTAGACCATGATGTCCTGGGCCATGAATTGTTCAGATAAAAGATTTGCAGACCATGAAATGATGTTCTCGGATCATGAAAATGGTGCGTTCGAACTATGTCGCCTTTGAATAATGATATGCAAATTGAGAGATCCTCAGGTCATGGCATGGTATCTTCCGGCTATGAGGATGACGCCTTTAGACTATGGAGCCTTTAGATAGGTTGGTGATATTTCATCTCATGAGATGAAGCAATATTATGCTAAAGTCAGCAAGACAAGGCTTAGTCTTGTGAGGTTGAGGGTAGAGCTTAGCCCGAAAGAGGAGCAAATGATAGTGCCGGAATAGATCAACATTTATGCAAGAAGGGACAATACTTAGTCCCACTAGAAGGAAATTCTTAGCCTTATGAAAAATAGGAGACAAAGCTTAGTCTTATGCAAGATGCGGAACAGGTCTTAGTCCCATGCAAATGGAAGGCAGTATTTAGCCTTATGCAAATATGGAGGCAGGGCTTAGCCTCATGCAAGGTTTAGGACATGTCTTAGTCCCGTGCAAATGGAAGGCAGTTCTTAGCCTTATGCAAATATGGAGGTAGGATTTAGCCTCATGCAAAGTTCGAGACAGGGCTTAGTCACATGCAGGATGCAGGACAGGGCTTAGTCATATGCAAATAGAAGGCAGTGTAGCCTTATGAAAATATGGAGGTAGGCGTAGCCTCATGCAAGGTTCAGGATAAGTCTTAGTATGAAAATAGAAGGCAATACTTAGCCTTATGCAAATATGGAGGCAGGGCTCAGCCTCATGCAAATATGAAAGCAGTGCTTAGACTCATGAAAGATTTGAGACGGGGCTTAGTCCCATGCAAATGGAAGGCAAAGCTTAGCCTTATGCAAATATGGAGGCAGGTCTTAGCCTCATGAAAGATTCGGTACAGGGCTTAGTCACATGCAAATGGAAGTCAGTGCTTAGCCTTATGCAAATATGGAGGAAGGGCTAAGCCTCATGCAAATATGGTGGCAAGGCTTAGCCTCATACAAGATTCGGGACAGGTTTTAGTCCCATGCAAATGGAAGGCAGTGCTTAGTCTCATACAAATATGGAGGCAGGGCTTAGCCTCATGCAAGATTCGGGACAGGGCTTAGTCCCATGCAAAGAACGAATAACAAATAAGGGTAGAATGTTCCTTAGCTGGGGATACGTTCACTGTCTGGTGGCCCGTTTGATAGTGATTTTTCTTCGTGTATATATATTTTTGAATTCTATCGCTACGTCAGATGTTCCTGCGCTCAAAGAAAAATTATAAGTTTCGTAAGGGGAGGTTGGTCCATGCCTTTGTCTGCTGGCCCTGCTCCGCCCCGTTGTGGAGGCCTTGTTTGAATTTCCCTGGGTAACACCTGACTTTTATAGAAATAGAGTTTTCAAAAGTATGCAATTATTGATGAAAATGGATTTGTTTTAGAAAATATAGTGAAATATCAAATAATTTTAGATGAACTAGTGACTATAACACATTTCAGAGACATCGCAACTTTCTCGTGTTAAAATTTCGAGGGTCCTCCTCAAAATTCTACCCAGTTGGGTAGATGATCCTTTGGCCATTTGCGAGCAACGAACTTGTTAAACCTTTTGCGGAATTTTGAGAACCCTTCTCAAAATTTTGCAGCAATTTCTTAACCAATTTCTGACTTTTTGGCATGCAATGGTGTTGGCTGGATTTGCTCTAGAATTTTGAGGGTCCTTCTCAAAATTATGCCCCAGTTTCTGATTCTGGGAGAAATGGAAATTTTATTATGATATGACCAAACCCACAAGGATGCCTACATATCCCCTCTTAAATGGTAATCAGGTCTAGTGTAGTTCAGTTACATTAGATGAAGAAATCTAAGCATAATAACTCTTGATTGCGTCTGAATTGATTGGTTTTGGCCAGATTTCTCCGTCCATTTCTGCAAGTATGTGCGCTCCTCCTGTCAGCACCCTGTGAACCATGTAAGGACCTTGCTAGCTGGGAGACAATTTCCATTTGGCTTCATCTTGATGTGGGAAGATCTTCTTTAACACCAGTTGTCCTGGTGCAAACTATCTTGGTTTGACCCTTTTGTTCAAAGCTTTGGACATCCTATTTTGATAAAGTTAGTTGTGACATACTGCATTCATTCTTTTTCCATCTATAAAGGTCAATTGCTTATAGCGGCTCCATATCCATTCTGCATCACTGTGTTTGGCTTCCTGTATGATTCTTAAAGAAGGAGACTCTACCTCGACTGGGATGACAACTTTGGTACCATAAACCAGCATGTAGGGAGTTGCCTCGGTTGATGTGCGAGTTGTAGTGCGGTACCCCAACATAGCAAATGGTAGCTTCTCGTGCCATTGTTTGTGATTTTCTACCATCTTCCTTAGTATCTTCTTGATATTTTTGTTGGCGGCTTCTACGACTCCATTCATCTAAGGTCTATAAGCTGTGGAATTCTTGTGCTCGATTTTGAAAGCTTCACACATGGATTTCATCATATCACTATTGATATTGGTGGCATAATCAGTAACAATGGACTCGGGGACCCCAAATCGGCAAAGAATATGATCTTTGACAAAGTCTGCGACGACTTTCTTGGTTACAACTTTGTAGGATGCAGCCTATACCCATTTTGTGAAGTAGTCAATGGCTATCAAAATGAACCTGTTCCCATTTGAAGCAGTGGGCTCGATAGGACCGATGATATCCATTCCCCAAGCGGCGAATGGATAAGGCGAGGTTGTGGAATTGAGCTCATTTGGCTGCACTTTTATCATATCGGTATGCACTTGACATTGGTAGCATTTGCGGACATACTGGATGCAATCTGTCTCCATAGTCATCCAAAAGTAACCGGCACTAAGTATCTTCTTGGCCAATACAAAACCATTCTTATGCGGTCCGCAAGACCTAGCATGTATCTCCTCAAGTAGATTAGAAGCCTCTTTTGCGTCGACATATCTTAGCAATCCCAGATCAGGAGTTCTTCTTTACAAGTTTCCTCCGTTGTGGAAAAGGTGATTGGACAATCTCTGGAGTGTGCGTTTTTAGTATGGTTTGCATGCTACGGGTATTATTCCTTCGCCAAATATTCCTTGATGTCATGAAACCAAGGTTTTCCATCCGTCTCTTCCTCGACATGAGCACAATAAGCCGGTTGATTATGGATTCTCATTGGGATGGGATCAATGAAATTCTTATCTGGATATTTTATCATGGATGACAAGGTGGCCAGTGTGTCTGCAAACTCATTCTGAATACTGGGAACATGCCGAAACTCTATATTCGTGAACCTTTTCCTCGATTCCTACACATGGTGCAGATATGGAAATATCTTGGAATTCTGGGTGGCCTACTCTCCTTGTACCTAGTGCACGAGCAAATCTGAATCACCAATTACCATTAGCTCTTGAATATTCATATTTGCCATGTTGAGCCCCAGTATGCAGGCTTCATACTCCGCCAGGTTGTTGGTGCAGAGAAATCTGAGTTTAGCAGACAACATATAATGATGGCCAGTTTCTAATACCAGAACTGATCCAATGCCCACTCCTTTAAAATTTGTAGCTCCATCAAATAACATCCTCCAACCGTTGTATGCTACAGTAATGTCTTCTCCCACGAACGACACTTCTTCATCAGGAAAATACGTTTTCAAGGGTTCGTATTCTCCTCATACAGAATTTTCAGCAAGATGGTCTGCCAATGCCTATCCTTTGACCGCCTTTTGAGTTACATAGACGATATCGAATTCATTTAACGGTATCTGCCACTTGGCTAACATTCCCATCAGTATGGGTTTTTTTAATATGTACTTTAGAGGGTCCATCTTGGATATATGATATGTAGTATAGGCATAGAAGTAATGCCTCAATTTCTGAGCTGTCCAGGTTAAAGCACAGCAAGTGCGCTCCAGCAGAGAGTATAGTGCTTCATAAGGTGTGAATTTCTTACTCATGTAGTATATGACTTGCTCCTTTCTCCCTGTCTCGCCATGTTATCCTAGAAAATATCCGAAGGCTCCATCCAATATAGACAGATAGGGTAACAAAGGTCAACCTAGCTCTGGCAGGACCAAGACCGGTGGTATGGATAGGTACTCCTTGATTTTGTCAAAAGCTTTCTGACAATCTTTGATCCAGCTTGCTTTAGCATATTTTCTTAGCATTTTGAAGATGGGTTCACATATAACTATGGACTGGGCTATGAAGCGACTGATATAGTTAAGACGTCCTAAGAAGCTCATCACATCCTTTTTGCTCCTAGGTGGTGGTAACTCCTGAATAGCCTTAACTTTAGATGGATCCAGCTCGATCCCTCGATGACTGACAATGAATTCTATTAGCTTTCCTGTGGGAACCGCGATTGCACACTTTGTGGGGTTCAGTTTTAAGTTGTACCTCCTTAACCTTTCAAAGAACTTTCTCAAGTCCGCTATGTGATCTGCGGCCCTCTTGGATTTAATAATGACGCCGTCCACATACACCTATATTTCTTTGTGTATCATATCATGGAAGATGGTTGTCATGACTCTCATATAAGTAGCCCCAGGTTTCTTTAGACCAAATGACATCATCTTATAGCAGTATACCCCCCATGGTGTAATAAAAACTATTTTCTCTGCGTCTTCTTCATCCACCTAGGTCTGATGATAACCCGCAAAGCATTCTACAAAGAATTGGAGTTCATGCTTGGCGCAATTATCGATCAGGATATGTATATTTGGTAGTTGAAAGTCGTCCTTGGGACTTGATCTATTTAAGTCTTGATAGTCAGCACATACTCTGACTTTTTCATATTTCTTCCGAACTAATACAATATTGGCTAACCAGGTTGGGTATTAAACTACCCTGAGGACTTTGGCTCTGATATGCTTAGTAACTTCCTCCTTGATTTTCAAGATCATGTCTGGTTTGAATTTTCTGAGTTTCTGCTTCACCAGCGAACATATGGGATTGGTAGGCAACTAGTGAGCCACTATAGACATGTTCAAAACGGTCATGTCATCATATGACCATGCAAAGATATCCCCATACTCCTTCAATAAATGAATGTACTCCTTTTTCTCTTTTGGTGATAAGGGAATGCTGATGTGAGTCTCCTTGACGGTTTCAGTGTCTACTAAATTTACTGCTTCGGTTTTGTCCTGGTTGGACTTAGGCTTATTCTCAAAGTTCTCAATCTCCCTAAAAACTTCCTCAGGTATTTCATTTTCTTCATCCGAGTCACTATCCTCATATTGCGTTGCCTCAGTACATGTCACAGTCACCGGTTCATCAAGAAAATTAATAATAACATTGTAGAAAGAAAAAACAATGTGGAAGATAATAATGAATAATAAAGAGCAATGCATTTGATTAAAACTGAAAATATCCAAACAAGTACAGCTCGATGAATCGAGCATTTATTTTGAAACAAGTAAGTCTTTAAAATGAAATTACTGAAAATCTTAGATGCCTAGAATGGCTATAGAAATAAAATTTGCCAAGCTACCCAGGGACTTGGCGGGCCCGAGATGGTGTGGCAATCCAGTTCCTGAGAATAGCTCCCTTCTCCACAGTCTGAATAGTGAGGCCTTCTTCCTCCTCCTTCTCAATTATCGCACTGCAATCCATGTCTTTTCCCTCCAAGAATAGATTCCTTAGCCCAGCTAATGCTTCTTCTTCTGAAATTCCCCATATTGTATCAGCTTGTGAAAAGTTTGACCCAGATGTGGAACTGGTTGCTCGAGAGGGTAATAAGTTCTGCACCATGGAGGCGACCAATCATCATACTCTTTCCATATATACCGATATCCGAGTGCGAAGGTAGTACCATGACGTTTCAGCTGTATCAATTTGGTAATACCCTGGAGATTCTTCCCAATCCCTTTGTCGGGTTCATACCCAGAACAAGACAGTATGATTTCTATCTTGTTAGTCCACCATTTTTCTTTCTCAATAGCATTGACACATTCGATGTGATGATAGGTTTCCCCTCCTAGCCTTCTTCTATTCCTGATAATCAGGATGGTTTGACTGGTGTAAATAAGGTTACTCCCATCTTCGTGAATGATCACCTCCTAATGGTTCCATTTGAATTTCATAGCTTGGTGAAATGTAGAAGCCACATCCCCAATGGCATGTATCCATGGTCGGCCCAACAGAAGATTGTATGAAGCTGATATGTCAAGCACTTGGAATTCAACGTCGAACCAAGTTGGCCCCATCTGCAGATAAAGATTAATCTCCCCAATCGTGGACCTTTGAGACCCATCAAAGGCTTTCACGTTCATGCTTCCTACCCGTATTTCATGGAAACCTTTGCCCAATCTTTTCAGAGTATCCAACGGACAAATATTGAAGCTTGAACCTCCATCAATCAAGACCCTGGCAATGAATTTGTCTTCAAATTGCACCATGATATGCAATTCTTTATTGTGATTCAACCCTTCAAGTGGTAGCTTATCCTCGTGGAAGATTATCTTATGACTTTCCAATACCTGCCCTACCATGTTGGCCATGTTTCCGCAGGTGATATTGTTGGGTACGTAGGCTTCACTCAACACCTTCATCAGAGCATTCTTGTGTGCCTCTGAATTTTACAACAGTGGTAGGATGGATATCTGAGCTGGGGTTTTGTTCAAATGATCAATGATGGAGTATTCCCTTGCCTGTAATTTCCTCCAAAGATCATCTGATCCTATTTCAATGACAGGATGCTTAGTAGTGGCATCCTTACTTTGTTCTCCCAAGTGATCAACTGTATGGATTCTTCTGGTCCTAGTCATTCCTTGTGCAGCATCAGATTCCTCTATTTTTGCCTTTCCTTTTCGCCTAGATTCGGTAACGTAATCCCAGGGTATTGCTTTTGAGTTAAAAGGAGGTGTGGTTGATACTGTCACTGTGAAAGGTGTGGTCACTTCCACTTTGAATGGAACATGGGTGGCTGCAGGTGGAGCTACCTCTACTTCAAATGGAACTGATACAGCTACCTCAACATCGATTGGTGACTGAATGTGTACTACGATAGGAGTAAGTGTGACTGTGGGTTTAAAGTCATCACCTTCTTGAATAAGCCCGATTGTCCCCTCAGGATCCCATTCTTCATCCATCTCTATCACATGTATTGCACCAGCTTTATGATCCAGAAAAGGGTTGTTGCGGACATTGGGTGCAGCTTCTTTTGCATGTATGAACTTGTTGTCAATCAATGTCTAGATTTTATATTTTAATGTTCGACACTCGTCAATGATATGCCTCTTAATACCGGAATGGTATGCACATGTTTTGTTTTGGTTGGCCTAATGGGACGGGTTTTCTACTGCCACAATGGGAATGGGAGTGATGAAACCAGTGGCTTTCAACCGTTCATACAACTGGTCGATGGGTTCAGCAATATCGGTGTATTGTTTGGGTGGTTTGCGATCAAAATTGGGTTGTGGTCTTGGATAATTTTGGCGAGTTGAAGGTGACTGGAAATGAGATGGTTGAGAATTATAGGTATGATAGACAGTGGCTGATTGGAAATATTTGGGAGATGAGGGTTGATATATAGGCGGAGGTGCTTGGTATGTGGGTGGAGGTGTTTGATATGTGGGTAGAGGCGCTTGATATGTGAGTGGAGATTTCGTGCCCTGAGCCACCATTTTGCCCCGACATCTTTCTTTTTTGATATGCCGCCTGATTGTAATGCCTTGTTTGTGGCATGTAATGCCTCAAAGTTTGTTACTATCTCGCTTTTGATGCCTTCTTCGATCCTTTTCCCAAGTTTGATGATATCAGAGAATTTATGGTTTTCAATAACCATCAACTTTTCATAGTATTGCGGATCCTGTGCTCTGACAAAAAATTTGTTCATCTGTTCCTCATCTGAAGATGGCCTGACTTTGGCTGCTTCTGACCTCCAATGAGTAGCATACTCGCAAAAAGCCTTAGTGGGCTTCTTCTGGAGGTTCTGAAAGTAGAAAACATATGGTGCATTTTCTGTGTTAAACCTGAATCGATCCATGAAATTAGATGCCACACTCACCCAGTTGGACCATTTCTTAGGATCCTAGCTAATGTACCTGGACAAAGCATCTCCTGTAAGACTCCTCATAAAAAGCTTCATCCGCGTCTTTTTATCCTTTTCGACCCGACAAGTTTGTCACAATAGGTCCTTAGATGATCCCTGGGATCACCTGTACCGTTAAACATCTCAAACTTAAGAGGTTTGTAACCCTCTGGTAGTTCTACATCCGGCTGTATGCACAAGTCTTCATAATTCAAACCTTCTATCCCTTTGTCTCCTTCGACATCCTGAACTCGACTTGTTAATTTCTTGAGTTCCTCAGTCATGCTCTTAATACGCAGGTCCTCCTCAGCGGATTTTGGTGTATAGGAGGTTGGTTGAGTAGAGTGAGGTACAGTTTCCACATATGTAGGGTTGTTTTGGTGAGTGTCAGGAATCTGGGTATAGTGGTGGTCATTGGTTGAGTTTTGGGGATCGGGAATGGGTTGTGGTGTATTTTGGGGAGTGTGATAAGTAATGGCTGGCGGGTATTGGATTGTTTGATGATGGTGTTGTGGTGGGGTTTGTATCGGTAGAGGATTGAGATTTTAGGGTGGAGTTGCATATTGATGTGGTGTGGGAGACTTTTGTGGATGCTAGTTTTGTGTATTTTGGGGAGGCGCTAGGTTTTTGGTATTCTATTGGTTGATATCGGGGACGTTCAGGGTGAGGGATAGGTTTGCCAAGTTGTGGACCTACTTAAGCTCTCCCTGCAGCTCCAATATCTTTTGTTCTAACCTCAAAACTAAATCATTTGGCGCCGGAGTACTCCGACCATATGAAGTGTCCACATTCTCAGCATTTTCCTTTTGAATACCACTTAAGTCATCCATTTTAGCATTCCCTTTGCTCTTTGTATTACTCGGAGGAGGAGGATGTGGAAAGCCTCTAGCTCTGGTGTGATACACTGATGATACCAGTATGTGCGAATCAACCTTAGGGGATGGAAATAAAGAAATAAAGAAAACAAAAAGTAAACAAGTCAGTAAGGGTTCTGAAATGTTTGCTGTATTTAAACACATATTGCGAGAATGTAAATTCGTGTCCTAATTTGGGAGCCTCGTTGTGCCCAAGGTAGGCCTAGCGACAAATAAATTTGGAAAAATTCAGTGCCAATAATTGCCTCATTCCATTAATGTAAAAATAAATGACCCAAAGCGACACTAAATAAGACATTGTTATTAATGGCACTTGGCCTTATTACATTTAAAAGGAAAGCAAGTATACCCAATCTACTTGGTCCCAGAAGGACCCCTTCCAGACCGGATGCTGTTGTCGATCAACTCTCCCAACTCGCACAGGTTCAGCAGTAGGAATGCTCGTGCCAAATGGCCTCATTCGTTTCCCTCTAGCGTTCTGGCAGTCGGTGACTCTTTTTCTTATCTTCCCTTCCAATCCCATTAAATTGTACTCCAGATATTCCAACCTTTTGCTGGATTTAACAGTTATTTCTTTACATTCTTTAATCATTTCCATATTGGCCTTATGTTGTGCCATATGCTCAGCTTCAGACTCTCGACTCTTTTGTGCAGCTTGTTGTACTTCACCTCTGCTTCATCAAACTCATCTATGACCCTATTTCCTGGACCAACCCTTGGCTCAAAGATTCCTGATAGATTATCATCCAACCACGAGGGGTAAAAATACGAATGGCCCGCATGATATCGATCTGGCTCGATGGTATCCTTCTCTACAATAATCTTCAAAGTCCACATATATTGTGCTTCATTCTTATGTGGGATGGCGTCACCCTAGAAATCAGCTATGAAGTGACTCATTTTAGAAACCCGTGGTATGATCTGTCTCCTGCCTGTCTGTCTCATAATCCTGAGGGGAGCATAAGGGTATATCCCTCTTAACCCAATCAATAACAAATATGGGACATCTCTGGATTTTATGATGAACTCGTCGGTGGCGACCACTCAAACATCCACTGAACCTGATCCTCAGTCAATTTCTTGAAGAACTGCACCCATCCTATAGCATCTTTTTGTTGAGCAAACATGTACGGAATGTAAATCATTCTCTTAGGGTGATGGAAAGCTATGTGGTCATTCCATGGCCTTCATGGAAACTCTTGGCGGTATTGACCCATTTGGAGATGTTCTAACATCCAAACTTGTAAAAGCAAGTTGCAACCCTCAAAGAATCTGGACCCCTTCTGACAATGTTCCAAGGCCCGGTACATATGCGCAACGATCATAGGGACAATAGTATATGACTGACCCTCGATCCCGTCCATCAGAGTTTTGGCCACCATAGCCGGCCTAGTATGGATTATATCCCCTTGGATAGGAATACCAGCATGCCCACGTAATGAACACGAAGACCCTACGATGAACCCAGCCCAAGGAGGTGATTGAGAATTCATCATCAACATACGGTAAGAGTTGTTATGACCGTATCTTTCATAAAGGAAGTCAAAAGGTATGTAAGAGTTTTTCAGGCACTCCAAATCATCATTTTTCTTCAGCCCCATCATCTTAAGGAACCCTCTAGCGGTGCGATTTTTAGGTGCTAACAAACCAGGGCTATCCCAAGGCAACCCAACAAATTCTCCTATTCCTTCTAGGAGAGGAGTCATTTCCATATCCCAAAAGGTGAACACAACACTTTCCTTATCCCAAAATAAAGTGGCAGCCTCGATTTTGTTTGGTTGAAGATCCAATAGGGACGAAAAATTCTCCAAGACTCTTTTCACATGATTTTGGTCACTTGAGGGAAGATCCCTCCACCAATCTAGCAAAAGTAAAAGTATGCTACCGACCATACCTAATCTGGGGACTTTGTGCCTCATTTTCTGCAAAACAAGAGATAGTTAGGCCATTTCCCCCTCTAGGTTCATATATTTATACAGTAATGATTAGCATATTGGCACTTATTCTCCAAATTAATGCACACAATTGTGATTATGTCCGTTGGGATTGTGGAAAATATGATGAACTTTTGGACGAGGCTTGTCTTAAAGGGTTATTATGCGGATAGCATATTAACCTGGCTAGGTTTGACCATGATGCATGTACAATTAATCAGAGTAAGGTTGCTATAGAGGTCTAGGCTGGGAACCTCAAGCGGACAACTTGATGGGGAAAGGATCTGAACCGTCGAATGCATCGCTTATCAACTAGTTTTACCGCAAATACGTCTTTCTGAATTTAAAGGGTGATATATAGGAAAAGTGCAAACACTCATCAAGTGTTGTTATGGGATTGATTGTCCACGAGTGGAATATGATGTTGAGCATGATTTATGCAACAATAAATAGCATGTTGTCAAGTATTTGCATGTAAGAAAATAATAAATACAGTATTTAAATAATTAAAAGACAGTTACAGAAAAAGAAAACAAAGAGACAAGTCAATTTCAAGAAATAAAAAAAATTATAAATAAGCAATTAAATCCAAATCAAGGGGAGAGGGTACATAGGATAAAGCATGCTTAGACTAATTCACAAAAAATAAGTTTGTTATGGTAAGAGCCTAAAAATATCCCCAGCACAGTCACCATGATGTCGCGCTTCCTTTTTTTCTTTATTGCGGGGAAGGTCTGAGATTCGACATTCATGGGGGAACAACTCGTTTTCTTTTGAGAATTGGGTATTTGAAGAGTCACCACCTAACAGATTAAGGTGTTTTAGGGCACTTAGAGCAATTAACTCATGTAACCAGTTTTGCATTACCATAGATTAGGGTAAGGGCTCAAAATTGATAAGGGCTTGAAATTGGTAAGCGCTCAAAATAACCTTGAGGGGGAGGTATTAGGCACCTCTCGCGGTCCACAATGGTGGGTCCCGGCCAAACTTAAACAATAGGAATTAGTCAATTAACAAGTAAACAGTCTTAGCACAATTTGCAAATAAAGTACTTTTCCCAGTCTAAATGCATATATGATAAAGAAGTTCAGATAATGAAAGTAAAAGAAGTTTGGACAGCTTAAACACATATATATGTAAAGAAAAAGAGAAAGTTTAAATAATTTAAACACCTATAAGAACGGAAAAAGGGAAGTCCTAAGTTGATTAGCCTACAAAATCAATATGTGCAATGCCCGGTAATCCTCCTCAACTAAAGGGGCTACACGTGACATTAGCGCGCAGGTCATCATATCCCTTTACTATCTATTACCCTCCCCTTAATGGTTATATAAGCGAATTTGATTAACAACCTCTAAGAGTGATGTTACCCGTCCCTTCCTTATGACCCTGGATGAGTTTAGGACCTCTAGACTTAGGTAGTTCTAGACAATCCTAAGGTGTTTAAAGGGAAAAGGTGTAGGCGACAACAAATAACACATAGGACTGTTAATTAAGAAAGCAGGTAAAAGGCTCATATTTACCTCCACATATACATAGGTGAATAAATAGCATGTCTCAAACAATTGATTTTGAAGAAGTTCAAGAAGCCTAGGAACACGATATCAAGACGGATGTTATAGATACAAGATATGCGGCATTTGTTTTAAGGGAAGTGGCAGAATTCTAACCAGTTTGCCTACTGGTTTTCAAAATCTGTTAGACTTAAGTAGTTTATAAATAATCAGAACACAATTTTCAATTTTATACAAGGACATTAATCACCTAAGGCTTGCCTAGACATGGAACTATATACAATCATAGTTACAAGAGCTGTTTAAAAATTTTGAAATTATTCAACCTATAGGCATGCTGATCTAGGCGATACAGATTATAAAAGGTGATTTACATCAGAATATGACACCTGTGTGTGAGGGAATTTTAAATATTTTCATGAACAATTATTTATTTTGTCAAAATAGACAGGATCCAAAATAGATGCAAACAGAGTACTAAGAACAGGATATCTAATGCACGCCGATATGACTATTTTTATTAGGTAGATTATTTAGAAACAGGATTTATAAGTGACAGTACTAATGCAGAACCAGGAATTTAGTAATGATCTATAACATGCAATATGCTAAAGCTGTAAACGTGAATACCCTATAACAGGATATCTAGTGCACGGGTTTGGCATGGTTTGAATGTAAATAGACACAACAATCCTAGAAGATGATTTCTAATGCAGATTTACATAATATAAAGCCTAGATATATGATTTCTACCCAACTTTACCCACGGGATGATGTAGCTACCCTCATTTTTCACTAGTTACCCCAATACCTGTTTACAAATGATTATTACAGACTAGGATTAAATAAATTACATAAATGCAATTTAGACTAAACTATAGGGAGCCTGATGTAGGACCAAAGCAAACATGGGGTACCAAGCCTTTAGTAATCTCAAATGCCAAGAATTTCATTGCCAAATTTGTGTCTAGGTGTATCCGAGTTCCCTAAGGACCTCAAGGATCCGAGGCAATGCTCACACCTAGACTTTTCTCAAATAGGGACTGGTTATGTACAATGTAGAAGAGTCAACCCTGATATTCCAGAGTTTAGAGAGATCTCAAGGATCCCTAAGCAGTACACATACCAGAGGAACAAAACTTAATAACCGAAAAGTAAGTGAGAGTGCTTGAGATAGTTTGAAAGACTTAGTGAAAACAGTTTAGGAGTGAAAAATATTTTCTGGAATAGACCGGTTTTGAGAAATACTAGGAATGAAAACCAGTTTTTAGAAGAATACTGATAATATTTTGAAATTTGTTTTAAAGAGAGCAAATTCAGTAGACAACCAATCAATCATAAAAGGTTCAGGTTCACATGCACTTTAGCAAACAGGTTTGCATACACGGGAAAGTGATTGGGAACGTATAGGAGTCTCATGGAGGGTACATGGATAGAGTGCAGGGAGGCATGTAGACAATAATATGCATAGAACATTTTGGAGCTTCATAGCCTTAAAAGATTAACCAAGATAGTAGGTAATTAAGACATGGAGAAAAGATGAAGTGGGCAGAATCAGACACACAAGTAGGATCAACCATCAAAATGATCACATAGTTAAGGAATTAAACATGAATCAACAAACAGGCTGGTCCAACATCAGATAAATAGGTGAAGTGTAGACATACTAGCTGTACATTGAACATGGCAGGATTTAGGCATGCTAAGCAAAGAAGAAAATACGAGGATAGGGTAAATTCATAGTCAATGAACTAATATAGGAATTAAATATATATAGTTTGGGTTTCGAATTTAAATAGAGACGTACCAGTTTAAGAAAAAGAGTGCAGAATATAGAGAAAGTGTAGTTCCAATATCTAGCCATGGCTTTCAGCTAGCCAGACCCAGGATAGCACTAGTAGCAAAGAATGAGAAGAGTTTTTGAGTGTATGGGCGTGTTGTGAACTGGTGTTCGTGTCAAAGGTGAGAATAGAGGAGAATATATTTTGTAGTTTAGAAGCGGTGCAGAATAAGGTAAAAGAAATTAACACTCAGCAATTAAAGAAATCACAGGATCAATTACACACAAAATCAGCATAGTCTTCCCTTAATTAAGGATAACTACTCAACGGTTAAAGGGCATGAATCATTTAAGGAAAGAAATCAAATCAGACCTAAGTAAAAAGGTAAACAAGCACGAGTCTAATTAAGAAAATAATCGTGAAAAATCAGTGACATTACAAGCAATTAAATAAGGTAAGAAGAATAATTAAATCATAAACAAGGAAATAAATTAAGAATCAGCACATAAGTTTTCACCGAGCAAATCATTGAATCAAAATTCAAAATAGTACTGATTTAAAGGGAGAAAAATATCAGTTTCCACAAATAGACAAATAGGCTAAATAAAATTTCATAAACACACATAAATTAGCCTAGAGATCGATTCAGAAACCCTAGTAGAGATGAAATAGGGCTAAAAGTCACAAGATACTGAATTAGACTAAGGAGAAATCATGAAAGTCAAAGCACAAATGAAACAATGCAACGAGTAACACGGAAAAAACCCAGAAACAAAACAAAAGTATAAGAAAATTGGGGCTTTAGCATAAATCGACTAGGGTCCAAAAAATCATAGCGGAAATTAATCAATAATCACTTAAGAACAGACGATTACATTTGAAAATCAGACAATCTTTAAAGAACATGATTTAGGGTAAACTTAGTTTTAGGAAAAATAAAAACTCAGTCGACAAAATAGGAATCTTTCAGGGAAACATGTGAGATATGTTTGTTTCATCTCAAATCTATACAAATCTGAGAAGATCAGAGAGATAAATAGGGTTTTTAGAAAGAATGACAGAGACGAGAATATAGGTCTAGAAAATCAAGTATTCATATCAAAATAAGAGAGGATTTTTACCCATGGTCGAGCAAATGACCTGAAATAGGCAAAGAAATCAAAGGTGCAAACCAGACCGCTTCTCAAGGATCCAAGAAATAGATGAACCATAGCAAGTAGGAGGCCAATATAGGCATGAGACGACAGAGAAATATCATAGAACAGAGGGCTAAGCCGGTGACGGAACCTGAAGATTAGGGTTTAGGTAGAGAGCGTTTGAGAAAAGGAGGGAATGGGTGACAACGGGTATGGTGGAAAATGATTTAGGTTAGGAGGGGATCGTTTGTAGTTAAAATTGTTACGAAGCAATATGGGCCGTTGATTTCAGAGATCAACGACCAATATTAGAGGGGCATGGGTCGGGTCTAATTGAATTTGGGCCTGGGTGAATTGGGTTAGGGATTTGGGCTGGTTTATGGGTTCGAAAATTAGGGAGATTAAAAGGCTATTTGTTAAATACCCAAATAATTGAATAAAATTATTTTATAAAATAACTAAAATGAGAAAAAATAATTTTCATGCATAAAAATGTCTCAAAATAATTATTCAATATTTTAAAAATATAAGGGACCAATTTCTGGCAAAATTATGCAGTGATGTGTATATAGGTTATAATTTCAAAATCAATGCAATCATAATCAAAATGTGTAAATCTGGCCATTTGTCAAGTAATTGAAACCTAATAAGACAATAAATGGTAATATTAAATCAAGAGATGTTTTAAAATCATATGTAATGCAATTCTGTAAATATTTATATAAAGAATAATATCAAGATAAATTAAATTAAAAATGTAAAAATTATGAAAAACTACTCATTGATGCCAATGCATAGTTTTAAAGGTATATATGCATTTCAAAAAAATATTATAGAGAAAAACTGGGTATCAACACATAGACTTGGGTATGCGTTTTATGGTTATCCTTTAGTAATTGGTTATACCCCCCCCCCTTCTTCCGCTGGCGGAGGAGTTCTGTCGATTTTACAACGTCTACCCCGCGTAAATGTCTCTGTATTTGTATAAAGCTTTTCTGATGTTGACAAAGTAAACGGAGTTGGCTGGTTGTGAGGTATACATCCGCCACCTATTACATTTGTTTTCACCAAGTTTTCACGGAGGCACCATGATACACATACGACATCGCGGGACTAGGGGGTTGATAGTTGGAATGGATGATAGGGCTAGCCGGAAGTTTTGGCACAAGTACTTTTTTTTTAATCAAAATGGAGCATTTGGTGTCGAACCCTAGTGGATTTCCTAAGCAGTGGAATCATAATCGTAGGTGTCGATGACATATGCTTGTTATTTTCATTCATCCCTTTTGATTTTTATTCATCTGTGATTTCTCAGTGTAGCTGATAGGCGTGTACCCTTTCCCATCGTCAGCATTGAGGACTAGGTGACTCCTGTGTTACCTCACATGGTGGGGATCCGAGATTGGGCGATTTTCTACAAAAGCTTTGGACCGAAGGTTCCGTCTAGTAAGTGTTACTTTTGTTTTGAACTTCATCTACTTTTCATCATTTATTCATACGACCTCTTTGTGGTGGCAGGTCAACGGGCTTCCAAAAAGAAATCTCCAATGCTGAAATTTTGCCAGGCCATTGCATCGGCAGGGATGCAATTTACTTTAGCTGAGTCCGCCCACGGAGGCCATACTCAAACTTTATCAATGAGGGACTCCCATCCTTGGGATGTCACTGTAAGGGACAAGATCTCTTCCCAACCTATCTACCACCTCGTAGATGAGTCTCTAATGGGGAGGAGTCGCCGTCAAAAAAGAGGAGGAGGATAGAGCTTGGGAAGGCTGTCGCCACCAGCATTGAAAAGAAAAGCTCATTGCTTAGAGAGTGGCATCCTCGCCTATGCTAGACAAAGGGCATTTTTTAACGGCGGATACTATTACAACGGGGAGCTCCCCTAGGGGCGAGGGGATATGCCAAGGCGTGGAACCTGTATGGGCTATTGAAAGTGGTGCACCGTCAGTAGTTGGAGAGGATGGGGCGGTGCTCGCAGAGGATAATGGTTCAGGCTCGAACATTGATCCCGAAAAGATTCGTGCCTTTTTGGAGAGAAATACCCGCGTGGAAGTGAGGACAGAGGGTCCTAACTGACACATAATCATTCCCATGGGTTACGATCTTTTGGTAAACTCTGAGCAGGCAGTGTGGTCCTTCGGCCCCTTGTGTGCCGCTTCTGAGAACAAGGCGCTTCAGGCGATGAGTGATGCAGAGCTATCACGAAGTATTTCTAGCATGCTTTGCGAATAAGCATTTTTTTTATTTTCCTGTGAGTATTCATTTCGCATGCCTAATCTGTTATGCTGACTTTCTTTCCTCTACATGTCAGACTCTCATTATGGAGATCAAGTGCGATCGGAGGGATGAAAGGAGGACGATCATTTTTAAGAAGGTGGCCTCCAAGTACAAAGAATATCGTACCAGGCATCGTGCGTTGGCTGATGTCTTCACTCAAGATGGCAATTTTCAACTATTTTACGATGGGCTTAAGTAAAAAGAGGAAGAGTTGGCGCAGAAAGTCGAAGAGCTGAATAAGCAGGATGATGAGCTGATGAAGGCCATAGGTCAATGCAGTGAAATTAAAGCAGATCTTAAGGCCAATGATGATGAGCTCGAGGTGAACAAGGGGTGATAGCCGAGAATGATGATCTTCAAGTGCGAGTGGTCTTTTTAACTCCTAAGCTTGGGCGAAAGGAAGCAGAGGCTATCGATCTGAGGGGTGAGTTTAGCGTTAGAGCCGATGCTTACGCCGAAAAAGGCAAGGTGGATGCCATATCCAAAGTAGCTACCCTGGATGATGCTCTCCGTGTTTGTAGGTTTGAGCGGGATAATGAGGTGGAGACGTTGGCGCTCAAGGTAGTGAGGTTAGAATAATCTAAGATCTAGAGGCAGAGTTGTAGATTGAATGAACAGGTTGTTGCTTTGAAGGCAGAGAAAGTGCGACGACAGTCGTAGCCGTCCATGTCTCATACTTCTGTTGATCTAGTCATGTCGTAGGTTCATGCCAAGGCTCAGCTTGATGTGTATAAGTCTTTGAAGGCCAACGGGAAGGTTTCCGAGGTAGAGCTCGAGGGTGTTCGTGTTAAATCACGTGCAGCCCGTGAAACTTGTGGTTATTATCTCGGTACACCTGGTGGGGACGATGTCAATGATGATGTGGACAGTCTCGCCTCCAATTCTTGGTATAACGAGGAGTATGATGCGGCATAGGGTCATTGTATTTTTTTGTTTTTCGCCTTGCTATTTTTGTGAAGGCGTCTTTGAGCCCTTTGTAAAAAAAGATTTTGTAATATAACAGTTGTAATGGAATGATTAGCTTTTTGTTGTGCATCTCCGAATTGTTATTTTTGTTTGCTGTGAGGTGAAGTCCCTGTCTTTTCGGTTGTGTGTAATATTTTGGGGTAGTCAATCATAGATCTTGAAGTAATTCGAGAAACGTCGAGTGTAAAGTAATTTGAGAGAGATCGAATGTTTAATTAATTCGAGCGAGGTCGAATGTTTAAGTAATTCGAGCGAGGTCGAATGTTTAAGTAATTCGAGAGAGGTTGAATGTTTAAATAATTCGAGCGAGGTCGAATGTTTAATAATTCAAGCAAGGTTGAATATTTAAATAATTCGAGCAAGGTCGAATGTTTAAGTAATTTGAGCGAGGTCGAATGTTTAAGTAATTCGAGTGAGGTCGAATGTTTAAGTAATTTGAGCAAGGTCGAATGTTTAAGTAATTCGTGCAAGGTTGAATGTTTAAGTAATTCGAGTGAGCGAGTTCAAATATTTAAGTAATTCGAGCAAGGTTGAACGTTTAGTTATTCGCGAGGTCGAATGTTAGGTGTGAAAAAGGAGAAGATGGAGAGCAAAATGTTGATTTTTTCATTCATTGGAGAATATCTGGTGGAGAGTACAAAATGCTGCTTTATTTTATTCACTGGAGAATATTATACATGTCCATTTCATACACATATTGGAGAAGTTTCCATGTATCTAGTCCCTTCATCGTTCAGCCTGGAGAAGCAGTCGGCTAGCAGGGCGATGAATCATACTTGAATTTCGAGACGTCCTCGTCGTTGCCTTGTTAAAAACCTCCCTGAAAAAACCCAATTGGAACAAAACCTAGGTGAGGGAAAAGGAGTACGACTTGAGGGACATCCTTTTTCAGAAGTTGAAGTATTTGAGGCGGGCGACATTCCAATTCTTTTGTAGTAGTTTTCCTTCCATTGTTTCTAGTTGTAACTCTCCTTTGCTTGCTTCTGCCATGATTTTGTATGGCTCGTCTCAATTGTTTCCTAGTTTGCCTTCTTTCGGGTTTTTGCTCGCTTGTGTTTTGGCTTGAGAACATAGTCTCCAACTTTGAGTAGTCGTATTTTGGCTTTTTTGTTGTAGTACTTTGCTACTTGTTATTTTTGAGCTATAATTCTTACGTAAGCCATGTCTCTTCGTTCTTCTGCCTCGTCAAGGTCTTGTTTTCTGTTCTCGTAGTTGTTTTGTACGCTTCATTGGAGTATCTTAAGCTAGGGTCCCCGACCCTGACGGATATCATGGAGTCAGTCACATAGACAAGTGAATATGGCATTTCGCCTGTGCTCGTTTTTGACATGGTGCGGTAGGCCCATAGTACCTCTGGTAGCAATTCTGTCTATAACCCTTTGGTGTCCTCGAGTTTTTTCTTTAAGATATTCAATATTTTTTTGTTGGAGGATTCGGCTTGACCGTTACCAGTGGAATGATATGGCATGGAGAGTATTCGCTTGATGTGCCATTTTTCGAAGAACTCGGTGGTCTTTTTCTCGGTGAATTGGGGCCCATTGTCACAACTGATTTCTTTAGGAATGCCAAAACGATATATGATGTTCCTCCATATGAATGTGATGACTTCATGTTCACGTATTTGGGCCAACGCACCTGTATCTACCCATTTGGAAAAGTAGTTAGTTAAAACTAAAAGAAAACGTATCTTACCTTGCCCTGCTGGGAGGGGTCCAACAATGTCCATTCCCTATTTGATAAACGACCATGGCAAAGTGATAGAATGGAGGTGTTCGCCTGCTTGATGTATCATAGTTGCATACTTTTGGCACTGCTCGCATCTCTTGACATAATCTGTGGCTTTATTTTTCATAGTGGGACAATTATATCCTGCCCGAATGAGGCATCTGACAAGGACTTGGTTGCCTGTATGGGCACCACAATGACCCTTGTGTACTTCTTCGAGCACGCTCCTTGTTTGACTCGGCCCTAGGCATTTCGCCAAGGGCCCCCGAACATTCTCTTATACAGGTCGTGGTTTATGATGTTGTACATGGCCGCTTGCATTCGAAGCTTTTCGGCTTCCTTTTTATCTTGTCGGAGTATTCTCTCCTGGAAATATGTCATGATGCGGTTGTGCCAGTTCCAAGTAAAATTTATGGAATGTACCTCGACTTGGTCTATTTATGAGTGGAGGAGGGTGACCACATTTTCTTTGGTGATATTTTTGTGGCTGCTGCTAGTTTGGCTAGTCCATCTACCTCTATATTTTGAGATTGAGGTATCTGGACGAGTCGACATTCATCAAATTCTGGTAGTAGTTTGTGGATTTCTGCCAGGTACTTTTGTAGCCTTTGCTCTTTGATTTGGAAAGTCCATGTGACTTGGTTGACGACAAGTTGTGAGTCGTATCTGAGGACGACTCGTCGTGCTCCATATTTGAGAGCTAGATTTAACCCTGCAATTACGGCCTCATACTCGGCCTCATTATTAGTCATATCGGGGCACTGTATGGACTGACGGATAATTTCCCTTGTTGGGACCTCGAGTATGAGTCCTAGTCTAGATCCCGATGCATTGGATGTGCCATCAGTGTAAAGGACCCAGAGGTTAGGTTGCCCAGGGGAGGTATGAGAAGCTTCCTACTCGACCTCGAGCATTGTTGTGGCACTGAAATCGGTGAAAAGGTCGTCGAGTGCTTGTGTTTTATCGCTATTTATGACTGATATGTTATATCGTGCTCGCTCAATTCTATGGCCACTTGGCCAGTCTTCCCGACAGTTTGAGTTTATGTAGGATGCTCCACAATAGGAAGTTTGTCACCACCGATATGTGGTGGCACTGAAAATAGGGTCTAAGCTTTCGTGAAGCTATAACCAATGCTAAGGACAATTTCTCGAGGTGGAGGTACCTCGTTTCAGCATCAACCAGAGTTTTGCTAATGTAATAAATTGGAGATTGCGTACTTTTGTTCTCGTAGACCAGCGCCGCTCTTACGCAACTTCTAAGATGGCCAAATATACTATGAGGCGATCGCCGGTCTCTACTTTTGCAAGTAGTGGGGGTAAGGACAAGTATGCCTATAGTTTTCTTAAGTCATAGATGCATTCTGAATTCTACTGGAGCCCATTGTCTTTTTTCAGCACGTTGAAGAATCTGTGGCATCTGTCTGATGATTACGAGATGAATCTTAATAGGGCGGCTATACGACCAGTCAATTTTGCATTTGTTTCTTGCTGGTTAACACTTCAGGTATCCCTTCAATGGCTTTGATTTGATCTGGATTGACTTTGATGCCTCTTTGCGATACCAGGAAATCGAGAAATTTTCCCGAGGTTACGCTGAAGACGTATTTCTCGCGGTTTAGTTTCATGCCGCACTGCCTCAATATACATAAGGCTTCTTTCAGGTGATCGATGTGGTCTTCTTTCCTTTTGATTTGACCAACATGTCATCGATGTAAACTTTTATTGTCTTGCCGAGTTGATCTTTGAACATCTTGATGACCAACCTTTGGTACGTTGCCCCTGCATTCTTCAAATTGAACGGCATGATTCGTTAGTAGTACGTTCTTTGATGGGTGATGAAAGTAGTTTTCTCTTGGTCTTCCTCCTCCATGAGGATTTGGTTGCAACCCGAGTAGGCGTCCAAGAATATTAGAAATTCGTGCCTTGTTGTTGCGTCGATGAGTTGGTCGATGTGGGGTAAGGGAAAAGAGTCTTTTGGGCATGCCTTGTTTAGGTCAATGAAATCTACGCACATCCGTCATTTCCCATTTTTCGTTTTTACCTTGACCATATTGGCGATCCATTGGGGGTATTTTGATTCCCAGATGGAACCATTGGTGAGGAGTTTATCTACTTCATCACTGACGGCCTCGTTGAATGCAGCATTAAATTTCCTTCGTATTTGTCACACTGGTGAATAGAGTGGTAAATAAGAGGGGCAACCACTCTCCTAAAGAAAATCCCAATACTCTCTATTTTGACTCATTCCTTTTTCTTTTTTTCTTGGCTAACCTTCCCTTTTGGGGAATATTCTTTGGATTTTTTTCTTTTTTGGACCTTACTTGAACATGACCCGTTCTATTGGCTCACCAAAGTACAGGTAAAACATCTTGATTAAAGTACTCCCCAAGTTGCATTAGAACCTACTAAATACTCCCACGGACACAATACTATAGTCGACACAAAATACTAAACAAAGAATGATTTATGCAAATAGACTCATTTTCATATACAACCAATAAACTTCCTTTCACATGAACTAGAACAAGTTTACTTACCATGGTAGAATACACAAGACTTGTAGTACTTGTCTCATCCAAACCATTTAAATTAGCAATCATGTCAAAAATTGCAGCAGGAACTCCGGTCTGTTAAACATTGTAGAACTAAACTTAAACATGATAGAACCTAGAAGAAGCTAATTTATAATATCAAAAATAATAGAACAAGTTTCCTTCAGTAGAACACAGTTGTTTTCAGAGCTTCAAATAAAGAGACAACATTCACATAGAGAATTTTATACCTTAGATATTTAATATCTCGTAGAAATGACAAACAATTTAGTGCTTACTGCTCTTTTAGTTTCTATTATAACTCAAAATAGAAAATTCATTTTCATGTGCTTTAGGACCATTTTGTGCTTAGTGTTCTGTTCTATTACATTTCAAATGTAAAATTGTAGTATTTCAAATGTAAATATTCTCTTACTCTACATAGAGGCCTGGAAAAAACTCTATAAAAATTTCCTTATTAACAATTTTAGAAAATGATTAAAATAAATTATGAAGAAAACTAAACGATCATGCTAGAAGGTTCAGAGATGAATATTTCACTTCACTTGAAGCTAAAACGATAGGAAGTAACATAACCACTCCGAAAAAATTGAACATACAATTTTTTCTTTAGAGAAGAGTAAAATCACTCGTTAGCATCAATTCAAGGAAAAGCGATGCTATCTCTTTTATTCTCAAGTAGTTTAATAAAATTATTCATAGGATCAAAATCAAGTAATGTTGGTTTTCCACAAAGGGTTGCACTGGTATATAATAGAGGTAGAAATGGTAAGGTTGACATTCTACAAACTAGGCAAATGAATTGGGATAAACAGGATAAGTCGAAGGCTGAGCAAGATAATTTAAAAGCTATAGGTAATGATCAGCTGTTGTGAAATCCAAATTACCATCTGGTATTCCTACTTCAACAACTTTAGCGAGTATTTATAATGATGTGAGTTCTGCCTTACAAGATAAAACTAATGTAGACAAGAGTGGTAATCAATCTACTATACAAATACCAACAAAAGGGTAGGAGAAAATAGCTAGGCTGGAGTTCCTAAAAGGACTCACTGCTTAATGTCATGCTAAGAGATTCCATGTTTACTTTATGCCTGGATATTAGAATTTAGCAGAGACACAAAGAAGAAAGTGGACTATATACACTTAAGATGATGATGTTAGTATCATACCGTGAAGATATAGAAGAACTTAGCAAAGAGGCAAAGCAAAAAGTGAGTCACTCAAGTACTCAGCACACCAGAACCAAATAGTTGAGGATGAACTTATTTCTGAGTTCAAATATGTAGGATGGAAAGAATATGACATTTCAAAATGCAATGTTAAAGTATATTAGACTCAAAAATCTAAGAAAGCCAACAAACATTTCCAAATCTAAGTAGTTAAACAATGTTTAAGCAATTAGTTAAACTAAATTCACAGTACCTTTATCAGTTCAAATATCCTCAGTATACTGATGGTTAAACAAGTACACAAATCAGCATAACAAATAAGTGCACATAGGCTAAAACAGATAGATCAAGTACTCAATCATATTATCAAATTAAGCTTCCAAAAGTGATTCTTTGAAATAGTATAGATAGGTTGCCAACCAACCAACCTACCGTGGACCCGACACCCTTAATTATTTGTCATTGATATTTTATTGTGGTCCCGATCAATCCAGTAAGACCAAGAGCTCAGAACACGTATGGACGCCCACCAACCTATTGAGCTAAGCAACTACGAGGATATAAGCTAGTTGCCTTTACCTCAACCTTATTGAAATTAACAATTTCTCCCTTGCTTGTAGAAAGAAAACTTTTAACCCGATACAATCATTATAATCATGTCCCCCATCCCCTGCGAAGAAAAAGAGAAGGGAAAACTCTTTACTGCTTTTTGAAAAAGGGAAAACCCTTATTACCCTTTTGGATCAAGTACTCAAGGGAAGAGTTGGTAAAATATGAATGATATTACAAAAACCAGAAGGCTCAATATGTCTACTGCTTCAAATAAGGTAAAGTTAGATATACTAAGATTCAGTTTTAGTTCCACATATATTCTAAATTTATTAGAGTCCCCAACATTTAAGAGCATCAAATCATCAATCAAGAACTTCAATAATATAATAGGTTACTCAAATAGCTTTTAAAGTTACTGTTGTTAACAGGGAGGGACAGGAGCTTGGCAAGGAAAATAAAGCTACTGGAATTCTTGGCAAGGGAGATGCTCGTGAAATTGGTGGAATATCTGCTAACAACAAGGCTGCTGATACGTTAGGAGTAGGTTCAAAACATGGGCAACAATCATTAGATAAACAGGATCGTGATACTAGTTTACATGCTGAAATTTCCAACGGTAACGGGGAAAATGCTAGACATGATATTGGATCAATGGATGTTAAATCTAAGGACGATATAATAGTAAGGAAATCAACTAGGGAATATTGGACAGTGGTGTCCAACAAAAAGACGCATTCCAAACAAAAACAAGCTGCAGTAGGTTGAGCAGATTTCCAGGAATTTGCCAAAAAAAAGTAATTGAAACTTTAGCGTCTTAAACAAACTAAATACCTCAGAACTTTGCATATAGGATACTAGTGCCATCATGCTCTATTTTAACATTTTTTGATCACTCAATAGATGAGCTTCCATGACTTCTTATTTTTTCACTCCTCATCAAGTTGATTTTCTACTTCTATTATTTCACTCTACGCTCTCTCGTTTATGGAGTTCTTCTTCCACCTCCTTCTGTTGTGCTTGCAGTTGCTCTTGAGTTACATGCATATATCTCCTACTAGCTGGTTTGACTCCTAATCCTTGACCGCGGAAATATCTTGACTTTTCACCAACAAGTTTCACAAAAGCAACAATAATAATAGGGTCCACATCAGTACCCTCTTCCACTTCTTGAGTTTGTTCAGCAACAATTTCTGTCAACTTATCCTACAAAGAATTATACAAGCTTAAACTTTCAATATTTGTTTTAATCGACACATATTCTCGGATAAAGATAAGAGGTTCGTATGTACATTAAATTCAGCAGAGGCATCATTAACCTAATGTCCTTGTGAGCACGTGATTTTTGCCCTAAGTAAATTATTCCAAAATATATGCAAAAATAATTTTTGAATTTTTGTGGCAATTTATTGATAATTGTTTGCTTAATAATAACTCATAAACAGATAGAAATACCAGGATTTTTCTAATTTTTGGAAAAACAAAACAAAGAAAATCAAAATACACATTTATTTGTTTTTTTAGAAAATACTAAAAATAGAGATTAATTACTCTTAAATTTTAGTAAAAATCAGAAAATTAAAAGAAAATACAAGAAAAATACAAGGAAAAAATAGAAAATAAATACAAGAAGTAAAATACAAAAAAAAATAATACAGAAAAGAAATGAATATAAAAAATATGAAAATACAAAAATACAATGTATAATGAAAATAATACAATATAAATTGGGCCAAACACAAAATTCAGTAGCCCAAGGGATTAAATACACTGATCAGGCCCAAAAGAGAATAAATCCGGTCT